>LGRX02004651.1:0-29797 GCA_001247695.2 Cymbomonas tetramitiformis | reverse complement strand
GGGGCATTGTACCATGCATGTGCAGACGGGCTTCGGGGGCTGGTTGTACCATATATATGGTGGGAAGTGGTGAAGTGTGGTAACCAAAGGCAATCGATGTGAGTATATTTGATGTATATATGTTATAGTGTAGGTGCGCGGCGCACATATGTGCGCCGATTTCAGTATAACCGCGCCGGGCGCGATTATACTAGTATAATCGCGCCTGGCGCGGTTATACTGGTCTCCCTTGGGAAGAATCGCGACTATTAGTATCATCGCGCCGATTCTAGACCAGGAGGGGGGGCACCCATACGGACCCCCTATTTTGGGTTTGGGTTTGGGTTTGGGTTTGGGTATTGGGTATGGTTTGGGGGGTGTCGGGGTGTGGTTTGGGGGCGCGGCCGCAAGGGTATGTTTGAAATTATTAGAGTATGGTTTGGGGGGTATTAGGGTATGGTTGGGGGGGTATTCGGCGGTAGACGCTGAGACGCCGAGACGCTGAGACGCGGTAGTAATGCGGTGAGATGTAATAATACGATGAGTAAACTATGATATATGATAAGTAAAATGATAATAAATGAACGGTAAAACCAAGAGAAAAGGGAAAAGAGAAAGGGGATAAGAGAAAAGAGAAAGGGGAACAAAGAAAAGGGAAAAAATAAAGAAAAAACTGGCTCTTAAGTACTACGTGGGCTCCACAGGCTACGCACACTCCGTACTGAAGCCCTCCCCCCCTCGCCCCCTCTGTTTTTTTCTCCTCTTTTTCTTTCTTTCTTTTTTCCCCTTTTCTTTCCCCCCCTTTCTCTTTTCCCTTTTCTCTTGGTTTTACCGCTCATTTATTATCATTTTACTTATCATGATATCATATCTCACCACATTAATACCGACATCTCACCGCATTATTACATCTCACCGCATTATTACCACGTCTCGGCGTCTCAGCGTCTCAGCGTCTCAGCGTCTCGGCGTCTACCGCCTAATACCACCCATACCACCCTAATACCCCCCCCCAACCCTAAAAACCCAAACCACACCCCGACACCCCCCAAACCATACCCAATACCCAAACCCAAACCCAAACCCAAAATAGGGGGGTCCGTATGGGTGCCCCCCCCCCCGGTCTAGAATCGGCGCGATTATACTAATAGGCGCGATTCTTCCCAAGGGGGACCAGTATAACCGCGCCAGGCGCGATTATACTAGTATAATCGCGCCCGGCGCGGTTATACTAAAAACGGCGCACATATGTGCGCCGCGCACCTACACTATAATATATATAGAGAGACAGAGACAGAGAGAGGAGCTTTTCACGTACAACATGTTGTGCCCGCATTGTATTACAGCCGCCCAAGGTGTGTGTGCATCGGCTTGCCCTGCACCGGCGCTGGGAGGAGCAAGATGGGCCTCTGCGGCCGCGCTACCTGCGCACTGATGCCATATCCCTGACGCCAGTTCGCCTCCGCCCTCTGAGCAGCTCGAGTCATTTCCCCACCACCAAGCCTACGCTTAGCATCACCACTTCGCTCCCTGTTTACCCCAAAGCTTGTCCACCCACCACATGTCCCGTGTTCCAAAGCTCTGTCCTGAGGGGCTGAGAATGTCGCGCTGCACTGCTTCCCTCTGACCTTGCACGCCCACCACCAGACTGTGCCTGCAACCCCCTTCCAACACCTCCAATTTTACCACGTGGACGGGGAAGCTGATGAGGCGCCGTATGTTGCCATGCAACCTGTTGTAAGTGGTCATCGTTGCCAGAATGTGTGGGGGGGATGCTTTGTATTCGGTTTGAGACGTGTCGAAGTAGGTGGTATCTTGGCATGGTCCCGCCGTGTTCCTATATGCTTCGTGTGCCCACTAGGATGATGGTGGGCTGGTGTTTGTCGGCGTTCTCATGCCATTCAGTGTGTGGTATCTTATCACGGCACGCCCTGTTCCTGCATGGTTCTCGCATCCACTGGGATGATACGTGAGTTGGCTTTTGTTGGCGGGCCTCATGCCGTTCAGTGGGTGTATGCATGTCGTGCATACGCTTGCTTTGTGTGAGGGCCGGAAGACTGGCCCCAAGCACCCAGCACCAGCAGAAGTCCTCACGGCCTTCGGTAGGGATGAGGCCTCCACTGTGCCCTTGTTGTTCATTCCATGACTTCTGCTTTATGACTTTCAGTGGGCGAGCGCCAGGTCACTGTGCTCACACCATGCCCATCTCCTTCCTACGCGTGCCCGGACACGGCCCCGG
Source organism: Cymbomonas tetramitiformis (assembly GCA_001247695.2). Lineage (NCBI taxonomy): Eukaryota > Viridiplantae > Chlorophyta > Pyramimonadophyceae > Pyramimonadales > Pyramimonadaceae > Cymbomonas > Cymbomonas tetramitiformis. The sequence goes on along the minus strand of LGRX02004651.1, from coordinate 27,579 downwards.
TGGTCTGCGCATCGTGTGTGGTTGACGCCGCCAACGCCGCCAAGATCTCCTGCCTGTGCCTGGCAGCAGTGGACACGGAGGCCGAAGCAGCGGCTGTGGAGGAGTACGTGCCCCCGGAGGACATCACCGCGCCCGTCATCACTCTCGTCACCGGGGACGGACAGGCGGCGCTCACCTCCAGTGGGACCTTCATCGTGATCCACCGGCTGTACGTCGGGGCTGTGTGGGCGCAGCCCGGCTTCTCGGCGGCGGACGACATAGATGGCGATCTGACGGCCATGGTGACCCATTACGGGAATAGCGCGGTGAGCACGGCGGCCGCCACCGAGGACGACGCGCCCTTTGTCGTGCAGTATAATGTGGCGGACGCGGCAGGTAACGTGGCGGCCACGGTGCGGCGGCGGGTGTACGTGGAGGACCCCTGTGCCGACATTGGGGAAGTGCTGTGCAACTATGACACTGGCAGCTGTAGTGAGAATGGGCTGTGCGCCGGCCTCGGGCTTGACGAAGAGGAAGGGGAGGGCGCGCCGGCCACACCTCCGATACTCTCACTTGTTGGTGCGGAGGTCGTCACGGTACACGCAACCCCTGCCCCCGGCGTGTTTGTGCTGGTTTAGTTCTGCGCCATGGATGCGCATGGATGTGACTGGTGTTGCATGAATTGCGTTGATGGGGTGCGCAGTTCAGACCCCCCTCTAGTTCAGACTCTCCTCTAGTTCAGAACCCCCTCTATTTCAGACCCCCCCTCTAGTCACCTTCATCCCTTTGATTCCGTACGCGTGGTATCTTAAACTGGGTACACTCTGTTACGAAGGCATATTTTCACTGGGATCTGTACGGCACTCTAAGGCTCGGCTCGTGAGCGACGAAAATGGCGCCTCTCGGGATGTCTGAAGCACCACGGTTCAGGACTGCCCCTCAATAGGAGTGGCTTTTGCGGCTATGAGGGCATGCTTTGGTTTGGCGACGGTAGAGATTGTTCATCGACAGAAGTGGCTTCCACAGCTGTGTGCGCCTGTTTTAAGAATATCAAACCGCGGAACACAGGTTTAGTGCATTCTCTTCGCTGGACTTCTCATCAAATTGGGGTGAATCCCCGAAGCTGGCGTCTGGAAGCCGGCCGAGAAACAAATTATTCGTGGAACCATTTGTGGCATCCGCCATTGGCCAGAAGAGAGGCGAGAAGGAGAGTGCAGAGCAGAGCAGAGTTTATCCGCAGCGCACGTTTGGAGAGCGGAGTTCATCCGCAGCGCACGTTGGGAGAGGCAAAAATCGTCCCCAAAATCAGAAGCAGCGTGGTATTACTCGTGGAGGGAGTGGTGAGTGAGGCAGCGCCAGGAGCGCCGCAGCACGGGAGAGCCGGGTTCATAGGAGAGGGGCGCTAACAGTGTATGCTCTGGGCACCTGTGGGAATCGCAGGTCTCAGAAGGCCAGACCTACGTAGCATGCAGTACAGACAGCCCACTGGATGCGGTGTGTGACAGTGGTGCGTTGGCAAGTGATACCCTGGACGGGGACCTGACCGCATCTGTGACGGCATGCGCGACAGAGGAGGCGGCCAACCGGTTCAACGTGCGCGGAGTTACTGGGTGCGGAGTGGATGCGGCCTCCCCTCCAGGGGTGTACCACCTCACCTTTGCGGTGAGCAACAGCGCGGGGCTCACAGCAACGGCACAGCGGCAGCTGGTGGTGACCTCCTCCTGTCCAGTCGGAGAGGTCCTGTGCAGTGACTTAGTCAATTGCAGTGAGCAGGGTGTGTGCTTGGCGGATGTCGCGGGCACGAGCACCCAGTTGGAGGTCGCAGCGAACACGGCCCCGAACATCACCGTGCTCCAGGTAGGCCCTCAGCGTGTACCAGCCAGCCCAGAGGCGCACGCTACTTGGGGACGGGAGTTTGGAGAGCGACTTCCTTTGCGATTGTCAGATCTTTTATTCATGTCAGCTTTAGCGCCACACGTGTGTGGGCCAGAGCCAATGAAAATTAAAGGGCAGCACAGAGGCCCCGATTCTGGGCCTCCACGCATGCCCCAACCATACCACCCGCTGCATTGTTTATCAGACGCGTATCTCGTGGCCTCACTATCTGGACCCTTCCTCAGTTCAGGCTGCGAGGCTGGGTTGTGTGGCTCCCCGATGACGCAGCTGTCCCCGGTGCTCGACTACGTTCAGCTGAAGCAGCACAGCAGCTACAAACCTTGTGGCTGGGACGAGGTGCCGACAACAGAATTTATGTGCGATCCGGGCGTCGAAGCGTCTGACGCGGAGGACGGCAATCTCACCGCGGAGGTTCTCGCCTGCCCTCCAGTGTGCATCACTGCCAAGGACTGTGAAGGTGCGTGCCTGTGCCGTCCCGCCCTCTCTTGCCCTCTCTACCACCAATAGAGATCGGTCCCTGCGGCTCTCCCACCCGCTTCTCCCCTCGCGCAGGGGGCCCCTGGTGCATAGTCGGCACCCACTTCCAGCATTACCTGACGCGTTCAGCCCTGCGTCACTGACGTGTCTGCGGGGAGGACGCGCAGTTGACATGCGTCATTCTCCATTGAATGTGTTGGGGGTCCCTTGCCTCACACCCCGCATGAAGGGCTCCTTGTGATCTCTCGGACCCTGTTTCTAGTGAGCGTCTGTGAGCTGAGAAGATCCCGGGAAGCTCTTGCGCACGCCCTCGCTTCTCCGCTTGTGGGCCTTCCTTATAGCACCATGTGGGATCGCGCATGTGAATCTTCGCTGCCGAGGAGCATGCCAATCCGATGGCTAGCAGAGATGCGGGGTTCTGAAAGAAGACAGATGGAAATGCTCAGCAGGATTCTCCTCGATTGCGAATAACTCCAGTCGGTGCTCTGGGGCGGTGCCGCGGTCACGCAGGGCACCAGCTGTCGAGGAAGGGTCTGGCTGGGTGCCTTGACACGTCCGCGGAGGTAGGCACCGTGTTCGCGGTGGAATTTGTGGTATACGACCATAGCTCTCCCAGCCTCCTGTCGACAGCGTACAGGTACATCACCATTGTGAGTGCCTGTGATGTCGGGGAGACCTGGTGCGATGGCGAGTGCAGCCCAGTATCGTGCGAGGACCGCGTCAGCCTCGTCTCCCTCATGCAGAGCAGGCGACGCCATCGGCAGCTGTCCCGCCGTCTCCATACTGTCAGCATCAGTGGAGCAGGTGACGCACCCGAGGGCTGCCTGGCAGCATGCCACAAGTGCCACCATTTGTGCGTACGAGTGAAACGCTGTCGCCAAGTTGGTGGAGGGGGTAGGGCTCAATGGGGGATGGCTGCCAAAGCTGGTGAGGAGGCACAAGACATGTCCTGGGGTGCCGGCATACTCCACAGCTATCGCTCCTGCATGTGAAGTGATCGCTTCCTGCTAAAGGCAAATGGGGCATGTCCTGTGGCATGAACACGTTTGAGTCTCGCGGATGCCCGTTCTCGGCCAACTGAAGACGTTCAGAATTGGTTGCACCGAGCGCAATCACATAAACCCGCGAAGCGCACGTTGCAAGTCGGTTGTGTCACATGAACCCGCGAAGCGCACGTTGCAAGTCGGTTGTGTCACATGAACCCGCGAAGCGCACGTTGCAAGTCGGTTGTGTCACATTCATCGTGTCATCCTGTGGAGGATACGCTACCTGTCGTAGGGAATCTGATCCCGCAGGCAATGAAGGACCAGCGGCGAAAACCGCAGAAGAACAGCGCCGCAATGGTGGAAAACTGTGAACAGCTTGCAGTTGTTCATTGCGGATGATCATTCGCGAGCCAAGCACAGTGTAGATCAAATTTGTTTACAAATGGTTTACTTTGGAGAGACGGCTAGCATTCTAGTTCCTAGGTGGTTGTCATATCAGACTTGAGAGGCAAAGGGGATCCGCGGGGCCTCTGGCGTGGTCAGAGCAAGCCCCAAGCCTGGGGCCTGTCTGGCCCCTACCTCCTGGGTACCCCCTCCCCCTTTCGCTTTTCCCGGGATGTGGGCGGATGGGTGAACAAATTCTGAGCACGAGTCAGACTAAAATCTTTACTCGTAGGTCTCCACAAGTGTGGCAGGAGGCTGAATGGTTGCTGCTCTCGAAGGGTGCCAAGCTGCAACCTCTGAATGCAACTACTTCTAGTTGCACCTCCAGTCGGCTAGCCAATGGCTACTCTCTAGGATCTAAGGAGAGATCTCATCTCTCATCTAGGCCTACAGCTGAGCCCGTAGCTGGTGACATCACCATCTAAGGTAGTAACGTGGCTAGTCCACAGTCCCACAACTTAGCCATCCAGATGAACGCATCTCCACCCTCGTTGTCTAAGGGTACACCCCCAACTGCATTCCTCATCTGTCCAGGGAGCTGCTGCTGGCTGGGTGTTTGGCCCCAGCTGACGGCCTAACCTAAGAGTTCAGATTTGCAGGGACTCAGGCCTGAGTTCTTAACGAAATCTGGCTCTTTTTGTCTTATTTTTTTCAGTGTTCCAAGCCTAGAACAGCAGGGCCTAAGCTGGGACTCTAAGTCCCCACAACGACCCCAATAAATACTTTGCAGTCTTAGTTCTCAACTAAAGCCTTCTAATGAACCCTCATCCCCTGGAATGTCGTCAAGCCGTTCCGAGCTGGCACGCCGATGCCCTTCTTTGGGGCACAGGATGGGCCCATGGGTAATGTGTAATGAGGACCTTGGGATATTGTCCATGGTACCATCCATCATATCAGGCCTGGCATGATCACCATCATATCAGGTCTGGCATGCTGAACGCCTCAAAATAAAGAGCAGTAGAAATCTTCCCTTTTGGCTGTAAGTTGTGAAATCTAGCTCACGGTCAGATGAATACGGCATATTTTCACTCTCCAACTTGTAGGTTCGAGGATGCTTTAGATTTGGAACTAAATCTAGCCGAATCCAAATAATAGAAACATTGCAGAAGCGTTCCCATCATATCTAGGCTAAACTTGCTGTGTAGACCTCGTGCCAGGTACACTGGAATTCCACGTCTTTGAGCTGTCTCCTGACCAAATATTTCCCCATGTTGCACCCACGACGGTGATTAATTCCTGGGGGATGGGGTTTGTACTGCAGAAAACGTCACCAGCCCAGAGGAGCTGCTCTGGGCAGAACTGGAGAAGCTGCAGAGTAGCAGCACAGAGCTGAGCAGCGCGCTGGGGCTGGTGGAGGGCACGGTGAGGGATTCTGGTGGGGACAGCGAGGTGTGGGCTACAGAGCTGCTGGATCTGTGGGTATCGAAGATGAAGGGAGAGGTGAGCAACGTGCAGAACCTATCTGTTTCGGTGCAGCAGGCGCTGGACAATGCGGACGCGTTCATCGCAGCGCTTGAGGTCCGCAGTGCGTCCTTGGCGGCAGTGGAGGCCAGCATGGCGGAGGCCTCTGATGCCCAAACGGAGTTTCTGCTGGCGACCGAGGCGGCCTCCCAGCAACTGGTCGACCTTGTTGCAGGGGATGGAAACGCTGCACCCATCCTGGACATCTCGCCACCACCGCCGCTCGCTCCACCACCGCCTGCATATTGCGAGATCAACCTCGAGCCTCGTAGCTATTCGTTCGACGTGCCGAGTGTGCAGCCGAACGCAGTGACTGGAGCTGTGATAACAGAGCCAGTTCCAGCCCCCTTTGATTCCTCTTCGACCCCCTCTAACTCCTCGCCACCCCCCTCTCCGACCCCCTCTGACTCCTCGCCACCCCTCCCGAGCAGCTTTTGGCCGGACTTGAGCAGCCCGCCGAATCTCGCAGATGGCACTCGACGTCACCTCCTGCGGAGGGGTGGCGGCGGGGGCGGCGGCAAAGGCAAAGACGCGACCGCCGACGGGGTGGCCATCTCGGGAGGAACCTTGGACTTGACTGGAGAGGAATCGGAACTGTCCACGATCACTCTCGATGGGGACTTCAAGGTAACTGCATCATCCTGGGGGATGGAATGCTTGATGGATGAAATTTTTTAAAAAATAGCATCTGCTGTCTACCAAAGGCTCAGATGTATTCACTACCAACTAAATTCGATTCAAGGCTTTGGATCTCGTCTGTGCCAATCAATCTGGAGGGGCCTTCCAGGCGCGAGTCTTTCTATACCACAGTCCAACAAGAGGGTGTTCGAATAGAGGAAGCCACAGGCCACAGATCCTAGAGTCCCTTTGAAACAGCGCGTCTCAGGTGCCTGATCAAGCTGCAGTCATCCTCATCGACTCCCTCCTCCCCCGCACCCCACATTGACCCCACACTCTTTTGATGCCTTCGACCTGCAAGCGCTCTGATTTCTTCTTGCACTTCGTGAGGAAAGGAAAGGATGTCCTTGTTCTGCGCTCGATGTGCGCCCTCCGGGGGCTGCCCACAGTACAACACCACAGATACACGGGGAGCGCGCTGCGCATGGAATCTATATCGTCTGCTGAAGGGACTCGGCTGGGGGTGGAGGGATGCCGGCGCAGGTGCCAACATACCTGGTGCGTGGGTCAAACCGAGTGGTCGGCGGGATGCTGCTGGTGCTGCACCGGGTGCCAGGCATACACAACCTAAGACAGCTGGCAGCAATGGACCTGCAGTGCACGAAGCGCTTCGAGCATCTCAGAGCGCCATGCAAGAAGATGAAAGAAAGAGAATCGGCTCCCGCTGATGAAAACGCCATCCGCTTTGGATTTGACACCGTCTTCGCTCCCGGTAGCACGCTGTATGATGCGGCGGTTGTGGAGAGAGCCGAGTTATACTATAACTTATCCAATGTGAATCAGGTCCGCTTTCCAAGGGAGCTTCTTCTTCGAAGGGGAGTATAGAGGGATGAATTGATGTAACCGGGCTAATATCCTGAGAACACGGTGTGTCTGTTTGTTTGTCGCAATGCATTGAGGCTTTGGCCAATACACCGAGGCGAGAGGGCGGCTCAGAGCAATGTTTGTCTTCCCAAACTGCCGTGTCCCTCTCGGGGAAACTCCTACAAATCACCCAAGCCCCCAAAAAAATGCCTAAAACCCTGAACTCTTAAACCCTAGATCTAAGATCAGGTGAAAGTGTAACTTTAATAACCATCAAGCATCTTTAATTAAACATCCAGGGCATGAGGCTGACTTTCACACACCTCCGCAAGGGGTGTCATCTACGCTGCTCCATTCTAATCCCGCCTCCACACCCTTCGCCGCCCTTTGTTTGCCTGCAGGTCCGCGCCCCTGGGAGGAAGCCCTATTTTCCCTACCCCTTCATCGAGCGAACAGGGGCGGGCCTAGACACTGACGCATACCCGCTATGGATCGACGCCTCATTGATCTCCGACCGCGCGGAGCAGCTGAACGTCCTGCTGAACGAAGGCAACTACATCGACAGCGCCACCATGAGGCTTACTGGAACGGTGGTGACCTACCAGGCAACCGAGGGCGTCTTCATGCTGCAGCAGATGGACTTCTCTTGGACTGAGAGTGGCACCATCACGGCGGAGTATGCCACAAGCACCATCCCGGTGCGCAAGGGCCGCTGGACTGTGTCTGAGGGCTGGGACGCTGCAACTGTGCTGATCCTCCTCTATAGCCTTGCCGTGCTGTTCAAGGGCTCGCACGCCTTCGCTGAATGGTGAGCCGCGCCCCACCTCCAATTCCTGCAGCGCCTCCACCAATCAGCCGGGTGCATAGCGAGCCTTCTCAGCTACATGAGACTTCTGAGCTCCATGAGCTTGTGGAGATCGGGATGCTCTTCACGATTGGTCGTTGTAGGCAGAAATGTGAGAGATGGGCCTTCTGTGTGCTTCCATCTGCCAGCCTTCTGCAAGGAGTGGGGCAATCCTAAGCTTGAAGCCCCCATCCAAAGTTGCAGATTTGATTAGCGGAAGTGATGGCCAAATTGCCTTCTCCATGTTGAACGGGTTCACTTCAAATTCCAGATATACGTGTAAGAAGAATTCCGGACCTACTGCGGATGTCTAGCTTTCTATGGGAAGATGCGAACAAAATCAGATTGCTCCGTGATGCAAGATGCTACCTGGCTGCGATGCGGTCTTCATCCCCCAAACGAAATGTGCACCGTAAAATCAAATGATAAATCAACTTGACACGCGTGCTTCTCCCCACTCAATATTTAGAACGACGAGTGTAATCATCAAGCTGCATATACGCTTTTGCCCAATTCGATGGTCCACCGTTCACGATTGCAACTCAGCTAGACCTCCTCCAGGCGTGCTGCCACAGGGCGTGATGGAAAGCTGGCAAGCGCCTTCGCTAGCTCTATCCTGTAGAAACAACTGCTCGCTTTTGCCGCATCTCCATTCTGGGCTGGCATCCTTGTGGAAGCCGTGCCTCCTCTTTGGACGTGGAACAACATAACCTATGGCCGGTCCGTGCGTTTGTGGTCCTTGCCACGGGCCCTGCTCTTCTTTGGGAAGCGAAGTGATCTGCGGCGGCGTGCACTCCTGCAGAGTGGAGAGGCGCGGAGGGAACCCATTGGCCAGTCATCTTGATGGACTCCTTTGTGATGATGATCTGGTGCTCAAGCGAGTGATGGGCCCTGCGGGGGGGCGGGCGCTGCAGGTTGGTGGAGTTGCGCCGCAGCAGCAGGAGGCTTGGCTTCATCACCGTGGCCAATCTCCAGCAGAATCTTCACGAGGTCGGCCTGTGGGGAGTCCAGCTGTGCGGCGTGATGGCGTGGTATATCTACCAAGAGAAGTCGCTCACACTTGAGGTGCCCATGACGTACGCCGTGCTCGACGATTTGTACTCCGCGGGTAACTTCCTGATGCCCAGCAAGAAGGAGTCATCTGCGGCGGACGTGGCGGCGGCGGACCTCGTGGATGACGGCCTCGGCGGGAAGGTGGCGCCCCGATGGCTGCTGGAAAATGACGACAGCGGCCTGCAGGGCTACCTCGACACCTTGAGCCGCCTGCAAGAGCTGGACAACTGGCATAAGGGGTACTGCGCGTTGCAGTGTGTTGTGTGTGCAATGCTCATATGGGAGTCGCTGTTGTCAGTGGGGTTCCACAAGCGGCTTGATTTCGTGCGTGCGACCCTCTCCACCTGCGCGGGTGCGTTTGCACTGCCTGCCTCTGGCCCCCTGTCAGCTTCACCAACATCCCACATCTACTCTTGCTGCACTATGCCTGCACACTGACTGAAACGCCCAGCAAACGCAACACACCACGATTGCTGAGCAAACGGGTGATTCAGTGTCAGCATTGAGCTGCAATGCATGAATCGAAGCAAAAGTGGATTGCCACGCCCACTGACCTTGCCTGCTTGCCTGCCACTGACTGGCGTGTTGCAGTGTCCACGCTTAACTTCGTGGGCGCTTGTGGGCAAAGGGTGGAGGGGTGGTCCGTTCTTTTTTATATGCTGCCAACTGCAAAGTCACGAGCCGTCAAGATGCAAGAGGCGCCAAAAGCAATAACATGCTGACATGGTGTCACAGTGTCATCAAGAGAACGTGGCGACAAGTGTCCGCGTCATTGTGCAGCGCACGCGGCGCCAGGGAGGCGCCTCAAGACAAGACGGTGCCAGGGAGGCGCCTCAAGGCAAGACAGCGCCAGGGAGGCGCCTCAAGGCAAGACAGCGCCAGGGAGGCGCCTCAAGACAAGACGGTGCCAGGGAGGCGCCTCAAGGCAAGACAGCGCCAGGGAGGCGCCTCAAGGCAAGACAGCGCCAGGGAGGCGCCTCAAGGCAAGACAGCGCCAGGGAGGCGCCTCAAGGCAAGACAGCGCCAGGGAGGCGCCTCAAGGCAAGACAGCGCCAGGGAGGCGCCTCAAGGCAAGACAGTGCCAGGGAGGCGCCTCAAGGCAAGACAGCGCCAGGGAGGCGCCTCAAGGCAAGACAGCGCCAGGGAGGCGCCTCAAGGCAAGACAGCGCCAGGGAGGCGCCTCAAGGCAAGACAGCGCCAGGGAGGCGCCTCAAGGCAAGACAGCGCCAGGGAGGCGCCTCAAGGCAATACGGTGCCAGGGAGGCGGCTCAAGGCAAGACAGCGCCAGGGAGGCGCCTCAAGGCAAGACAGCGCCAGGGAGGCGCCTCAAGGCAAGACAGCGCCAGGGAGGCGCCTCAAGACAAAGGCCAATGCGCCTCAAGGCAAGACGGTGCCAGGGAGGCGCCTCAAGGCAAGACGGTGCCAGGGAGGCGCCTCAAGGCAAGACAGCGCCAGGGAGGCGCCTCAAGGCAAGACGGTGCCAGGGAGGCGCCTCAAGGCAAGACAGCGCCAGGGAGGCGCCTCAAGGCAAGACAGTGCCTGAAGAGAGCGTGTGGCATATCTCGATAAAAGAATCTCTGAACTGGTCACGCAGCATTTTAGATCTCTTTTAGAATGGTCCTCTAAAAGCTTGTACAGCGGCAATTGAGTAGAACACCGCGTATCGGTCGAAGGCTGCGCAGGAGTGTCGCATTCGCCCTGCGGGCTGGGAAGGGTCTCTGATGCGGTCAGAGAGACACGAAGGGGATCAGCAGAAACCCCGGGAGGCATCACCAGAGGCTGCTTCTGACTGGGATGCCTTGACCTTAGTGTGCATTCTCGGGCGGTCTGGTTGCGCAGGCGACCTCGGAAGCTTCTTCTTTACGATGGCCATCCTGTGTATCCAGTTCGCCATGTGCGGCCACATCCTTTACGGCGACCGCTTCGAGGAATACCACTCCGCTAGTGGCTCCATTTTCAACATGTTTGTGTTCATCATAGCAGGCGACTGGGGCCTCATCAACCCGGTGTTCTACCCCGGCAAGCTGGTAATTGCGATGGCCCTTCTTCTCGCAGCATACTCTGATCCCTTTCCTTCACAGCATGAGGGATGACTTTGACCTCAGATGGGCTCATTTTATTTGGACCCTATTGGGTTCTTCCCTTTTGCCGGTGACGTCCCCAGCTGTCTGGACGCATGTAGATGGCCGCCAGCGAGGCGCCGCCAGGCTGCACCCTGGTCTAATGGCCGTGGTTGCCTGCTACTCGGGCGCTCTGGGGAACTTCTTCAGGGGCTAGGTAATGATGTGACGTTGTCATCGATCATGGCATCACCACGAAATGGATTGCGCGCCCCTCACCCGGCTCATGGCCTCCTCTTTGGTGCTAGGAGGTGGGGCCTCCAGAGACTGATCTGAATGAGGCAGTAACGTCTCAGCCGGAGGCTTGTTTGCGGTTTGGCATCCCCCGACCTTCCTGCGTGCAGCGCTCGAGACGCGCCCCAATTCTCAGAATGCGCGGGGCATCCCTCTGAAGGTTGCGCATCGTTGTGTCTGACGAGCAGCCCTCCCCTCTTCCCTGTCCCCCAACCAACGCTTCCCCGACTTACCCAGGGCTATGAGTACTCCCCCCTCGAGTGGGTAGTGGTGTGGATCTACATCCAGTCCAACATTCTCATCACCTTCCTCACGCTGCTGAACATGCTGATGGCCATCCTCGGCGACGCCCAAGGGGAGGTGAAAGAAGCCTTCGTTGGGCACATGTCGCGAAAGGCAGGGGGGCTCTTCACTGCAGATGATGATGGCCTGTACGAGGCCCCCGGCTTCTTCAAGGAGGCGCTCGAAATGATGCTTCATAGGCCCCCACCGACCAAGGTGGGAGGTCATCCGTGGACTGTGCCGTTAATCCGCCCGCTTGACTGTGTCCCTCCAAGCCTAATCCGTCAGAGCCAGCTCCTCCCCTGCCAAACACTGGGGCCCCTGCTCCCCCTGAGGAGGACTGGGCCCCTTCCCGCCACGAACCACCCAGTGGCCTGCACCAACCACCCCTGGTCGGACATTGCCCCCTGGGCCCGTCGGATGAGCATCCCCCAACCCCCTGGCGTAAGCGCAGATGAGAGCTGCCGGAACCACTCTCGCATCCACTGGGGTGATGGTGGGCTGGACCGCTCGCCTTTTCTCAGCGGGCTGAATGCTGTTTAGAGTTTGCGGCTGGCCTCTGCCTGGAGATGTGCAAGATTTGATTTTGACTGGCAGTGAAGCCGACCTCGCTACGGCGCGTCCCTCCACGTAGGAGGAGTGAGCCTGACCATTTCGCATCCCCATGAATTTGCTGAGCTGGCAGTGAGGCCCCGGCGCCAATTGAAGTCAACTTGATCGCTGGACTCATCAAAAGGAGCTCGGACGAGGATGGGCTGAGGATCGGGTCTACCATCAGGCCCTCCCAGGGGGGCGGGGTGGCGGAGAACTGAGAACTGTCGAGAACCGATGTGCCTTTTCTCGTTATATATATCACAATGTTATCCGTGAGAAGCGCGTAAACCGGTGCCACATGACGCAGGTGGTGGAAATGTTTACTACCCTGGTTCAGCAGTGTGAGGAGGAAGACGCGGCAAGTCCAAAGAAGAAGCCATCCTGGGCGACGCTGCGGAGTATTGTCACCAGCGGAAACGCAGTGACGGTGAGAGAGTACCAACCCTGGCCAGCGTGCCATCCGGAGAGTGTTGCGGGTTCTCCTGCCGCATCACTCGCCCCTTGCGATTAGTTCTGGCGCACAGGGCAGGGCCGCCCCTTGTTACTCAGGGATAGAAATGCAAGGTGTGAGAGATGCTTGCTATTCTCATATACAATTACATTTACATTCCTCTTCCCCCATTCCCTACCAGTACAACTCCCGAGCCATTGGCTGAGTGAGTGTCTCAGAAGTCTGCCGGGTGAAAGCTGTCTGCTGCAAGTTGCGAAGCTATTCCCGTTCACTTCTCCCTGGCCTGCGAGCTCCAGGCTCTGGCTGGCGGCTAGCTCTTCTGCACTGCCCCTTGGCAAGTGCGCAGCTCTTTCCAGCAGCCTCTCACCTGACCGCCCCCAATCCAAGTCAGCGGAGGGTGGGGGGGTTTTACAAACAACTGAGACGAGATCAAGCTCTCGGGGTTCGAAAGTCACGAAGTGAGAACTCCTGACACTCTCTCAGAATGAGGCAGTAACGGCTGCGTCACTGACGAGTGCTCACATGTGTCATCTGTATGACACCCTGATCGGGATGACACTCTCTGTGCCTCCCGAACTGAAACTGTCGCAACCGGCGACTGGATCTGGCGCCCGCTACGGCGTGCCCCGATCGGGTCCCCCCACTGTACTCCCGGGGGTCAGCGCAATTTCTATTACCCTGAATAACCGAAATTATCACAGGCGATAATTGTGAAGCTTGTCCATGCCGCCTTCATTCGCTCCTCAATTCGGGAAGCGAAGTGATGCATGCGGGAGCCCATCAGGCAAGATTACTGTGATGCATGCGGGAGCCCATCAGGCAAGATTACCGTGATGCATGCGGGAGCCCATCGGGCAAGATTACTGTGATGCATGCGGGAGCCCATCAGGCAAGATTACTGTGATGCATGCGGGAGCCCATCAGGCAAGATTACTGTGATGCATGCGGGAGCCCATCAGGCAAGATTACTGTGATGCATGCGGGAGCCCATCAGGCAAGATTACTGCTGCAGGAAATCTGCACATGAAGTGGCACAGGACTTCGTTGCAAGATTGCTTGGTTTCCCACCAGCTGATTGTGTGCCGCGGGATATATATGCAAATGCGAATTCTGTGCGTGCGTCGATTCCATAGTATCAGAGATACAACACTGACGTGTTGTTGCATTCATTTCTTTTGCACCTCAGATCTCAATTGCCGACAGGCACACTGCATAGCATTACATAAAAAGTAGCTTCCGTCTTACATGCTTTTAAGTGTATGAGAGAAAATCTCTTTTTGGAATATTTTTTCTAGGCTGATTCACAGCTTCACATGCTTTCTAGGCTGATTGCACAGCTTCTAGGCAAAAGTTTTTAGAGTCTCCTGGGTTGGGAGGGCAGGGACCTGACAAGAGATGGGAATTGACAAGAGACCAAACAGAGGACCCCAGGAACCGAGCCCCGAGAGACGCACCAACCCAATTGACGTACCCCTCCCCTCAAAGGGCACACAAAGCAACCTCGTACCTTTACACGGACGGGAGCAAAAGAGAGATAGAAACAGAAGAAGGAGGCAAAGAATGGGCCTCAGGAGCCGCGGTATGGGACCCCAGGTCCGGGGAAGGGGAAGCCCACATGATTCGATGGGAAGGCGAAGACCAAGAGGTGAACAGAGCCGAACTTCTCGCCATACAAAAAGCAGTGACTCTCCCGCCACCACCAAGTGGCAACGCACTCACCATTTGCACGGACAGTGCCAACTCCATTAGACAACTGGAGAGCATGAGAACGAAACCCCACAACATGGAGCACCACCAGCAAAGGGACCTCCTGTATGCCATACTGGTCAACATTGAGGCATTAGTAGCGGCAGGGCACACTGTCTCACTGCTAAAAGTCAAGGCACACACGGGAATTGTGGGGAATGAAAAAGCCGACGAGGCAGCCAAACAAGCCTGTACTACGGGAACCCTCACGGAAGCGTGGGATAATAACGAGACAATAAACGTCAAACCCATGATACCAGACGAGGACTCGGGCAGCAGAGAGCTAAAAGGAAAACTCGCGGTACAAAAACACGTAACCACACTACTCCGTAAAAGGCAAGCCCGAGGAAGTAGCAGACTCTCAGCAAAAATGACCGACCTCCAGGGAGAACCCTCAACCTGGACCCACCAACCGAAAACTGAGCGCAACTTCAGATGGGAAGCGCACCATGACCAAGCGCAACAAACTGAAGAGGAACAAACGACAATACGGGACCTGGTGCCCAACCAGCAGCAGCAGGCCAACCAGACCCGAGACGAAGAAGACAGGCAGATAAAAGCCATGATGGAACAAACGGAGGAAGAGGAGATGCTCCTCATGCGAGAGGTGCAGGAGCACCAAGAGCACCAAGAAACAGAGGGCCGCAGGGACCCCACCCGAGGAAACGAACCCGAACCCACAGAGGTACCACCCTCAGAAGAGGAGGAGATATTTAAAGAACTCAACGAGCTCGCGGAGAGACTAGAGGTGACCCAAGAGGAACACAATGACGAGGAAATTTTTGACATACTAAATGAACTCATTGAGCAGCGGGAAAAGCCACAAGAGAAGACGAATGAAAGACAAGCTCACCATGACCGTGTCACAGAGGAGTCCAGAGTCCATACAATGATGGAGGACCCGATGCCCAGAACAAGATGGAAACAGCGAAAACACGATATAACACACAGCAGAACAGAAAAAAGGAACGCCCCCTCGGTACAAGAGGGCGGGACCACCGACAGCTGGCTAAACGAAACAATGAAGCACCTCAAAGGAGACACGCCACTACACAAAGTGGCGAACGGCTTCTGGAAACGAGCCACGTTTGCGGCACGAAAAACAATACTCAAATGCAGACTGAGAATACTGCCAGCACAAGACTATGAGACAGCGAAAAACTCAGCCGAAGGGGGTGGGAAGTGCACCCTGGAGGGATGTGGACACAAAGGGGTGGACTACGCAAAGGGCTTCCTCATGAGGGTAGGGCACGCCCTAGGCGGATGCAACAACCCACAAATGCGAGGGATGTTCTCGGACAGGGCAGATGCCCACGCAGATGAGCTAAAACACATACTTGACCACCATAGGAAGGGGGGATGCAAAGTACTCGCCTACACCGGAAAGAAGAGGGACCCAGGGGTTAAGCCAAGGGTACTCCCAAATTACATACTCACCAGAGGACAATGCAGACACGACGGGAAGGACAACCCAGGCAGAAACGATGGGCCCGACACAATACCAAGTTTCGTAGACATAGTCATGATAGAGGGCCTAGAGGACCTGGAGGAGGGATGGGAATGCACACAACAGGAAGCACCAGCAAGGGTAAAAAACCTACACCTCATTGAGGTGGCCCACACCGATGACGAAAAGTGGGGACCCAAACTCCTGGAAAAATACATGAAATACGGACCGCTGCTACAACTACTACGCAGACACGGATTTCGTGCCAAACTTCATGTGTTTGCAGTGGGCAGAACAGGCACGGTGTACAAACACAACCAAGACATACTCGAGCAACTTGGACTCAACAGAAAAGAGGCCACACAAGCGCTACAGAGAATACATGACCTAACGGTAAACTATGCACACAGCACCTACCAGCTATACAGAAGACTCAGACAGGAAAAGCAAGAGAAGGAGAAAGATGAGAACCACCCAGTATAAATTGTCCCATTAAGGCCGCCACCAGTGGCGGTCCGGCCCAGAGTAGGGCCGGGGAAATTAATTTACTCATACGCCCGACGGGCGTGGTTTTTTTTTTTTTTTTTTTCTTTTTCTTTTTTCTTTTGGGAGGGCAGGGAAGGCAAAAGAACAGAGCTGCGGACTTCCTAGGAACTCCTAAGTACTGTTGAGTGCAAGCCCCCAGATCTAGATCTCTGATGCTGCACGATCTGACGGCTTAGGAAACCCTGAACGATCTAAGGCACAGAAACCTCTAAAATTCCGCGGGCTCCAATTTAACCATTTCAATGTGGTGTCTGGCTCCTCATCTCGGCTGCTCCGGTCGCCTCATTTTGTATCCGAGCTTTCTGAGAGATCATGTGCAAATACAAGAGAAGTTACCTTAATCTAATGAACGGCACCGCACACTTTTGCATAATTATGTGCTCAGCCATATCAAATAACGCCTTCCAGGCAGAGCTTAGCATCTACTTTCGATAACAAAATGTTTTCTGCGTTGATTATGGCAAGAAAACAAGCAAGCTTAGGCTCGCATGTTCTCCCCTCTGAGCTTCTAAGTTCCTTGGGTGGCCTTGCTAGTGTGCCTTGCTTAGAGAGAGCGCAACTCGCCCCCTCGGCAGGCCCCTCCTGCGCGGCAGGCCCCTCATGCGCATTTCACCGATTTGAAGTCTCAGGTGGGTCTCTGTGGAGTGCAATAACAGACGGCCTTTATGAAGGGAATCGGCTTGTCACCAAACAAGCGCGAGGACATCTCTTGGTTCGCAAGAGACTTGGATGAAGAGCGCAGGGAGGCACTTATGGAGCTGCATGCTGCCCTTGGGACCTTGCAAGACATGAGAAAGAAGGAGGTGTTTACCAATCAGAATATGACATTTTTTGAGATGAAGCCAGTCGTACGGTAAGTACCATGTCGCTCTGGATTTTATGTGTTCGTTGTGTAGATGTGCACGTCATTGTATATGTGACATATGAACCTAGAACGGCAGATCCACTATGTTATATATGATTCCCAACCAAATCCAGCTGTGTCACTTCTCTGCCACTCGAGGAGCCTCACCACTATCCTTGCCGCTGCACTGTAACCTTTGCTGCGGTGTTGCAGCAAACTGAGGCCATATGTTGTATATATGGGGTATGCAGCCATGGGTTGGCAATCGTTACGAAGGAAATATTTGAACAATATTGGCTGCAAAAGAAGGGGGAGGAAGAGGAAGAGGAAGTGCAACAATCGAAGCTGGCAAAATGTTGTGAAGCTATGGGTTCTCAACTTGAGCACCTTGAAGAGATGATGCGAAAACAAAGGAGCCATATTGAGCAGCAAAAGGCACGAGTCGAACGGTTATTCGTTATTGCGAATTTTGGGCAAGGTTGACAAGTCGTCTGAATTCCGATCTGAATTCCGATCTGAATTCCGATCTGAATAGTCTGAACTGAACGTAATTGTCTGAATTGTCTGAATATGTCTGAATATGAGTGGCGTCTTCATCTAAGAGGCCATCTCCGCCTCGATATGACGAATTGAGTGCACCCAAGGGCACCCCAACATGTTAAGATGTCATTATGACCCATAGACGATCTTTTGGGACTTGCCATGGCCTCTGGTCACACTTTGGAGACCTCTGGAGGTCTCCGAGGCTCTGCAATTGACCTGGTATTCATCTAAGAGGCCATTCCCGCCTCGATATGACGAATTGAGTGCACCCAAGGGCACCCCAACATGTTAAGAGTTAAGATGGCATTATCATGACCCATAGGCGATCTTTTGGGACTTGCCATGGCCTCTGGTCACACTTTGGAGACCTCTGGAGGTCTCCGAGGCTCGGCAGCTGACCCTCAATGGCATCTTAGAACATTCCAAGATTCCATATTTGGCGTCTTAGAACATTCCAAGATTCCATATTTACTGCATAACAGATTAGGTTTAACTATATAACTATTATCGAGTAGTAATCGAATATTATCGAGTAGTCGAATCGAATATGATCGAACAGTTATCGAATATTATCGAGTAGTCATCGAATATTATCGACAAGGCATCGAATATTTTCGAATAGTCATCAAACAGTATCGAATAGTCATCGAATATTATCGAACAACCATTGTATATTATCGAGAAGTCATCCGATATTATCGAAAAGTCATCGACTATCATCGAGTAGTAATCAAATATTATCGAAAAGTCCTCGAATATTATCGAGTAGTCATCGAATATTATCGAACAGTCATCAAATGTTATCGAGAAGACATCGAATATTATCGAGCAGTCATTAAATGTTATCGAACCACCATTGAATATTGTCGATTTGTCATCGAACAATCATCGAGTATAGTCGAGCAGTCCTCGAATATCATCGAGTAGGCATGAAATATTATCGATTGGTCATCGAATCTTATCGGAAAGTCATCGAATATTATCGAACAGTCATCCCTCAAGGTCCATGGAAGGTCCCTACGTGTTAGCCTCGTGCCACGCGCCTCGTGTGGTTTTTATTATGGCTCCAATAGGCTTAAAACGTATTTTTATCTGAATTTGTCTGAATTACGTTACGATCTGAATTCCGATCCGAACTCTGAATTCCGATCTGAACTCTGAATTGCCAACCTTGATTTTGGGGTGCTAATGTGCCACATTCAAACGCCCGCCGCACATTCAGCATAGCTGGTGCGTACATGATGATATTACACATGGCATGATTTATTTGAACTTGTTTTAACTGTTTAAAAAAGAAAAAGAAAAAGAAAATTTAACTTACATCCTGTAAGTGGGGCTATTTTACAAGGGAGCCGAGCCCTTGCCTACTACCTACAGCCACTAGGCAGAGTTGGATTTAACGAATATGCCGTAGGATGCATACGATTCTCGCGCCCGGTACTACCAGTGGAGAAAGCAGGGGTCCTACAGCTGCAGAGGTCCGACGGCAAGGACCCAGGATCCACATAGCAAGTACTACTATCAACTGCCTAGATGTCACACAGATGCGGCTAGTGCCGCTACGGCTCTATCGGCTATGTTGATGAAGGTCGTGTGCTGTGCAGATTAAGACTAGCTAGCTGGCGGGACCCCCCGCAGATTTAAAACTGCCATGTGGCAAGATGTGGTAGCAGATTGGCCGATTTAGGTTTTGGCCGTGTAACCGCGGGACAGCCGCCCTCCGTTTCGCCGGTCGATCCTGCTGAAAACCCCTTCCCCTTTAAGGGAAAAGCGGGTCGGTCCGGCGGCGCCATAATTAGCTGAGGCGTCGTTTGAAGTCTTTCGTGCCGAGGATTTACAACTCGCTGTCAGACGGGGATGTGAGAAGTACCCCGTTGTATCCACTGAGTGAGTCCGATAGGTGGCGGCTAGAGCTCGAGCACTGCAGCTTTCCCTCCGATGTCCCCTCGCTGCTGCTAAGGTGCATTTGGCTTTCAGGTGTTGCCAGAATGCTTTGCGACTGCTGGGAGTGGCTGGATCGCCAACTCACGGGGGATGCCGCCTTTTCTTTCTGTGCCGCTGTCGTGTTTTTTGTCGGGGTTCTATTCCCGGTGCCCGCTAATGATATTGAGGACGCCCTAGACGCCATAGCTATAGTGGCTAGCAATAGCACTACCTCCATCAGGGCGTGCCAGATGTAGAAGTGGCACGCGCGGAGCGGAGGGCATCTCCGAGGCTGCGTCGACCCGTTGATGGCGTAATCGTAAAAATGTGTTGTAGTGGGAAAGGCAAATAATGAGCGCTTGTGCTGCCCGAATTCCGGATTGTTCAACGGAAATAAAAGTTGACACGGTCGCGATCGCTAACGGTGGCCGATGTCGGAGGAAGGCTTGTGCCGGGACGAAGCTTGTGCTTGACGTCAAAATCTAATCTTACGAGGGGAGCTTGTGCTGGATGTGACACACCGACAGTAAAGACTGTCACCTGTCACTTCCTATAGTAGGCTGGGTGACCGTCACCAGTAGACGGGAAACACCCGTTAGTATTTATGTGTATCTCTTTAATCAATCTGAGACTTTTACCGTTCTGATATCGAAACCCTTAACTCAGGGTTTATTCTCCGTTATCCGATATATACACCCGACTATATATCTGACAGGTTTGGCCCCACTTACGTTTTATTTAGCCACTGCGACACCGCCAGTATGATTGGCTAAAGCCAGACGCTTGGGATGGAGTGAGGCGCTCCGCGCGTGGAAGTGCCGGCAGTCGCGGGTATGGCCTAAGTTTTGTGGGTTGATTTACGGCTGGCTGTAGGCCTTTGAGGACGTCTTTTCTGCGGGATTTAACGTTGGATTGGTTTACGCATCCTGGTTGGTCACCACACCGTTTCGTATCGGCCGCCATCTACCACACGACTTCTCGAAATTTCTGCTCTCTCACGGCAGCCGTATCGACGACCCACCACATTTCTTGGCCGCCCAAGACTACCGCATTTTTTCCACGTCTTCTTGCCTCACTCCACCCCTGTAGTCTTCTTCATCATGGTTGCTTCTACTAGATCAACGGCTAGCATGGCGCATCGCCGCCGCACATTAAGCACAATCTTTGACTCCGTTGCTGCCAGGCATGCCAACACACCCGCGACCCCGACAGCGGCACAGCCGGCCCCTAATTCGGCGGGTGCTACATTTCTGGCATCGGTGCGCACCTTTGTCGCGAACTTATGCACGAAGCGTCCACACAAAGCACAACTCTCTAGCCCTACTACTAGACAGTCTTACTTATTGTCAGTGCCTATACAACACAAGCTCGACTTTGCATATGTTTCCTTATATGACTGCACAGTTATCTTGCTACTGTGACTATACAAAATCTCAAAATTTTTGATATCTCTTTATCTCTTCTCACCACTTGTGCAAGCTCTTTTTCTCAACATGAAAAAGACTGTTAATTACAGTTCTGACGCAGTCGCACAAGGGCAAGTCCACAAATGTATATCTTTACAAGCATAAGAATACTGTATCTCATTAATTATCTCATAACACTGCTGTTTTCGCGGTCTCAAGCGAGTCCTGGTTATTCTCGGAATCACTGTTACGAAGGCAAAACAAAAATGAGCGTCTGCTCACTCTCACTACGCCGCCCTACTTATTCTCGTTATCTCCAAACAAGTGTCACACCCATCCGTATTTCCGTATCTCGTCACTGTCATAACTCCTCGCGCGTATCGTACTGCGCGTGTCATACGTTCGTCACAGAGACTGCTACAGCAAGTGTCACAACCCGGCTGAGGTACACGATAAGCCGTGGTTTGTGACAGCTGTCGCGAACTTATGCACGAAGCGTCCACACAAAGCACAACTCTCTAGCCCTACTACTAGACAGTCTTACTTATTGTCAGTGCCTATACAACACAAGCTCGACTTTGCATATGTTTCCTTATATGCCTGCACAGTTATCTTGCTACTGTGACTATACAAAATCTCAAAATTTTTGATATCTCTTTATCTCTTCTCACCACTTGTGCAAGCTCTTTTTCTCAACATCCCCCATCTGTAGCTGCCACCGGTAGCACAGACATTAGACAAGAGCTTGCTCAGCATCTTCTGTTGTAACGCCATCCATTGCGAACTTGCCCATGCTGAAGGTAAACATACCCACTCCAGAAGCTTCTCCTCCTCGCAACATCCTGGCTCTTGTCAAAGGGTTGCGAAACACCATGACCCACATGCATCTTCTGCCAATAGGTCCATGCTCCAAATGCCCAATCACATGTAAACGTCCAGCGTGACACAGCTTACGAAAGTATTGTGCCCTGCTCTCTGTCATATCTGTCATGTAGTGCGATGGCACATGAATACAAGCCACCACTCGGCTGGCCAGTACTGCCAACGGCAACGCAATATCCAGCACTGCGAACCAGGGTGAAGTTACCACTGCGTCACACACCCCATACTTCTCCTTCCAGGCTCGATAATTGCCCGGTTGTAAAGCATTAAGGGCTTCGTGCCACTTCAACTGCGGATTCCAATCATTATTCATGACCTTCAGATGAGGCCACTCCAGTGACATAACCTTGCCAATGACACCTGTGCCAGCCCAAGGATCCCATACCTGTGTGATCTTCTCCCAAGTCACCTCGTGCGCCAAACGCCTGACCTCCTGAGGAACTGTCATCACCAACTCTAAGCCCCAATCCAGTTGACTGGCAATCTTCACCTGAGCTCTGCTCAGTTGTGTGACATCTCCTCTCTTCTGAACTTCCTCGGGGCTCATGGCCTGCACCGTGGACGTCTTGCGGAGACTTCTCGCGCGAGTGTGCTGCTCTGCACACTTCCTGCTCAAGATGGTACGATGGCCCTCATGCCAGAATCCTGGCATCACTTCTGTGATCACTCTGCTGAGCTCCTCCTGGCTTCCCCAGGCCACTCTGTCAGGAAGATCCCCCATGCTCCCTTCTCTGCTGAGCATCTGCCGCGAGCTCAGCGCCTGCCATGGGTCTTCACGTCCCGGCCTCACTGCACGATGCGGACCCACGTCTGCAGGCAACAATACCACATCTGATCCCAGCTTCTCTCTCAACTGCAGCTCCATGGCCGCCATCTTGTCAACGATTGACGCGCTCACCTCGGCGGCAGCTGCCACCACAGTCCCACCTAAGCACTTGGGACATTGCCAGTCCCCTTCAGGTACTCCATCCAGCGCCGGATTCAGACACCACGTGTGATAACCACGGTTACAGGTGTCACACAGCAACATGGCTGCCTCCCCATCTGTCCGCATACACACCTCACACGCGAGATGCTTGCTGGGAATGGCTGCACTGCAGTCGTACTGGTCTTTCACTTGTAAGTGACATGGCGCAATACTTTGCACTGTGCTCTTCTCCCGCAGCTTCGTGCTGTCCTCCAACACTACCACTCCATCTCTTTGCACCTTGACTATCTTCAGGATGGCTGACTTGGTGGCCACCTCCATGCCAGAGCGCGGTTGTTGTCGTATATATACGAAATCGCCTGCCTTGAACTGGTGCGGCTTCGGTTCGTAACTGCCACTCCTCCTGTGCTCGTACCGTAAAGTGTCGCGGTGCTGAGCGATCTCCAGGTTGCACCCTGCATGTACCATGAGCCTCTTCACGATGGCGGCTCGCTGCAACAGATCGTCAGCCAGTGTCTTCTCCTCCTGCTTCCCAAAGTCCAACTCGGGTCGAGCACGAAGATCCGGTGGCACCGTGGCTTCCTGAGCGAAGAGCAAGGTGAATGGCGCCACTCCAGTGGACTGCTGCCTAGCTGCGTTGTAGCTGAGTACGAGTGACCAGAGCATCTCATCCCACTCGAAGTCCAGGCCCTTGTCGAGGGCCAACTTCTTGAAGCAAAACTTGAGGGTGCGTACCACCCGTTCAGTTAAGCCATTGCTCTCTGGGGAACTCGGTGAAGTCACTCTCCGGTCAATGAGACACTGCTCGCATAGAGCAGAGAACTCACCTTCAAACTCTGTGCCCCCATCCACCAAACATTCTGCAGGCGCCCCAAACACGGATAGGACATGATAGCGAAATGCGTTGGCGATGGTGGCGGCCTCCTTGTCGGGAATTGGAACGCACACAACGAATCGCGTGTAGTGCTCAATCATGACCAAGACGCGTTGGTTCCCAGCCTTCGTGACGCGTTTCGTGGGCCACGCTAAATCCAGGGACCAGCGATACATGAAGGACTTGATCTCCAGCGGCGTGAGATTCGCCTCCTCCCGTGCATAGTGCGTCTTCACCCTCTGGCAAGTCTGGCACTGAGTGACCACTGCTTGCACATCCTGTTTGATGCCTGCCCAGTAATGGCGCTGCCACAACAGGTTCAATGTCCGCCTGATGCCCCAATGGCCAGTCCTCTCATGGTACTCACGCACCAACTGAATCCTGTCACAGGGCTTGGGCACCAGCAGCTCCTTACCACTGACAGTGACCATGTATAGCTCGCCCATGAGCTCGTCCCAACGGTGACGCGCTGCCCTCTTCCTTACCCTGTGATATTCCTCCTTGGGCACCTCCACTCTTCCTCCTGACTTGATCCACGCGAGGCATAGCTCGTCCTCGTGTATATCGGGGTATCTTTCTCGGAATGACTCCTGGTTGGTTACGCTGGCTAGCATGGCAACCATTCTCGTAGTGTCGGGCAGCTTAGGCAGCCTCATCTCTTTCTCCTCCGTCACTGGTGCCCACTCTGGGGCTGAGCTTGTCTCTGCTGGCTTGTCTCCAGGCTTGTCTCCAGGTCTTGAAAAGGCCTGCCGGTGATGTGCCTCGTAGCCCGCGAGCTTCATGGAGGGCATCTTCCACTGCCTGCGGCGTGGAACAGCGTCGGCGGTGCCCAGCCCCTGTGTACCTTTCTGTCCTTGGCTGCACATGCGTTGCAGTCGTTCTTCCCAGTCCTGATGGCTGAGGCGTCGCGCGACTTGTTGGGTGTAGCCGCTGGAACTGGTGATCCACTCTGCTAGTTGGGCTCGCACCGGCTCAGCCGTGTCCTCGGAGGTGGCAGCCACCTTGGTGGCTTTCGCGATGGGGATGGCAACTAGCGTGCCATGTTCCTCCTCCTCACTCTCCTCACTCTTCGGCAGTTTGGTCGTGCTGACCTCGGCAATCGCATACAATAGCTCCATTGCTCTTCGGTCCATAGCAAGGCCAAGCACTCCTGCCAATTCTTCGTCTTTCATGCCATGTGCCGCGCGCAGCTCACCTGCGCTGTACCCCATGGCCACTGCCTTCTCGTCCAGGTTAACCTCTCTGGTCTCCCCCACTTCATCATCGTCTCCCTTCCTCACCACTGTGCCTGCGCGAGGCGCGCGAAAAGCACGAGAGTTTTGTGTCGCCAAGATGGTTGGCAATACTCTCATAGGCTCCCCTACAACGTTGGCGGTGTAGTGAGGCTTCCTGTCTCCTGTGACGACCCTGCGCGGCTTCCAGCCTCGCTGCAGAATATCGCGAACGTATCTGTCTGGTGGTCTGTCCACCCGCTCCATCACCAGATTGAACTGCTGATTCTGGAACAGATTGCTCCAATAAGCTCGTAGACGATGCGCGTATGATCCCGCGCGCGCCGCGTCAAAGGACACCGGCTGGCCCACCACGCTGTTGATGATGGGGAACACCTCCTTCCTGATCTTCGAGTTCTCCCTGTGTGACAGCGGAGAAACGTTTTCCAGCACATATGCTGGCGGTCTCTGAGGTTGCAGCTGTTGCAGCGTGGAGAGGACTCGCACTGCCTGGTAGAACAGTCTGCTGTGCCTGCCCTCCAAACCAGCCAGCTTGCCAGCTGGTGACAGGTCCTGGCATGGATATCCACACACCATGACCCACTGCTCTCCACTCAATGCCCCTGCATGTACAAGGTCAATGAGGCTGGTGTCTTCGATGTTGCTGGGCAGTTGCTCCAAGTGGGCTGCCTCGGCACGGAACAAGTCAGGATGACGGCGACTGAGCGCCATGCACCTGGCCCTGGCTACCGTCTGGCTGGACTTCGAGATGTCCTGGTAGAGGTACTTGTTAACCTTAACTCCGCAGCGCAAGAGCATCTCTAGTCCAGCACACAGGCCCCCACACGGCTCATAGCAGACCACGCCCTCTTCTCTGGCTTCCTGGAAGAAGCTCTTGTCAATCACTCTCGTGTCGATCTTCTTCGGCACTTTGAGCTTACCACCCTCCATGGTCTCGTCGCCGTATATCGCTGGTGAGCCTCCGGAATGCATACCCCTGATCGGCCGTACCTGGCTGAGGGCATCCCAGGCGACCCGAGTCAACCTGCCCGAGCACCTGGCCACTTCCGGGTGGTCAGTGTCAAACATGACCCCCTTGTTACACTCCAGCTCTTCTTGGTAGTGCACATCAAACAGTCGATGGACTGCACTGGTCCCAAGCTGCTCCCTGACCATGTTCTCGCAGTAGTTGGCCTCCTGAGCTTCTGGGCTTACTTCGGGGCCAAGTGGTGGCTCCCTGGTCACTTCCCAGCAAATGGCGTCTGTGAAGCAGCGCGTTGGCCTCTCGGCACGCCCCGCTTCCCTGGCTCGGTCCCCTTCACGGTCCAAACGGGCACCAGTCTCGTCTGCGGTGCTGGGCAGTGGATTCCTGGATGGCACATCCGCGTTCTCATTCTTCGGACCTGGTCGGTACTGGACCGTGAACTCAAACTCCTGGAGGCTGATGGCCCAGCGTAGGTGTTGACCTTGTAGGTCCCCCTTCTCCATGAGTGTCGTGAGCGGCGAATGGTCGGTGATCAGCGTGAAGTGGATCCCGTGCAGGTACTGTCGTAATGTGCGGATGGCCCACACCACTGCCAGCATCTCACCCTGGAAGCTCGCGTACTGTCTCTCGGTTTTCGACAGCGAGCGGCTGATGACCACACAGATGTGTTCTACGCCATTCTCGTCCTTCTGCCCCAGCACTGCGCCAATGCCATGGTTGCTCCAGTCTGTGTAGAGGAAGATGGGCTTGCTGTAATCAATGGGCTTCAAACATCTCCCCGAACACAGGGCATCCTTCAATGCTTGCAATGCCTGGTCCTGATCCTTCCCCCAAGCTTCCTTGACGTCCAACACTTCCTTTCTGAGCAGGTCGTTCAATGGTCGTGCCATCTCTGAGTAGTTGGGTCCCATGGGTTCCCCCACCAGACCTTTGTAGTAGTTCATGAGTCCCAGGATGGAGCGTACTCCAGTTTTGTCCTCGGGCTTGGGCAGCTCTTGGATGGCCTTGCACTTGATGTCCTGCGCGCCAATGGTGTTATAGCCGATGCGGTAGCCAAAGAAGTCCACCGTGGCTGACCCGAAGGTCGACTTGCCCGAATGCAGACGTATCCCTGCATCCCCCAAAGTGCGAAGCACGGCTTCCACATCCTTGATGTGCTGCTCAGCGGTGTCTGAGTATATGCACACGTCATCGACGTACGCCACCGTGCAGTGTTGCAGGTGGCGTAGCTCATAGTCCATGATCCTGATGAAGGCTGCGGTTGCTCCAGCTGCTCCAAACGGCATGGATGTGTAGCGATAAAGCTGGTTGCCCCACCAGAACGCTGTCTTGTCCCTGTCCTCCTCAGTGGTCATGGGAATCTGGTGGAACGCCTTGGTCGCGTCCAGGGTAGTCTTGAACTTGGCCTTGGCCACGCGCTGGTAGAGCTCTTCTGGGCGATGTGGTAACGTGTTATCCTTGAGCGACAACCGGTTCGTATTCCGGAGGTCGACGCAGAATCTCGTCGAGGTCCACTGTCCAGTGTCGTGATCCTTCTTCCCCGCGACCACCACGTTGCTGGCGTGTCTGCAGTGCTGCGAAGCCGGCTCGATGAAGCCATATTCCAGCAGTTCCTTGCAGTGCAGGTCGATGATCTCCTGCTCTCCCGGGCTGTACTTCCTCGGTCGTTGGTAAGCTACCTTAGTCTCGTCCTTGAAAGGGATGGCGAAGGTCGCATGTGTCGCGCCCCCATGGTAGCCTTGGATGTCCTGCGGCTTGTTGGCGAAGCAGTAGCTGCACCTCCTTACCACGTTGCGCATCTCCTCCCAATTCTCCTCGGTGAACTCGGGGTGTCCTCCAAAGGTGGCATTGAGCTCGGTGT
The DNA here is from genome assembly GCA_001247695.2 of Cymbomonas tetramitiformis. Taxonomy (NCBI): domain Eukaryota; kingdom Viridiplantae; phylum Chlorophyta; class Pyramimonadophyceae; order Pyramimonadales; family Pyramimonadaceae; genus Cymbomonas; species Cymbomonas tetramitiformis. Next base: position 80 of record LGRX02004651.1, on the reverse strand, counting down.
CCAGCCACGCGGCCTCGTCCTTGGTGACCCTGGTCGTGCCCCCTGGCTGTAACGTGTCCAGCACCGTGTGCGGGAGCACC
>LGRX02004650.1:0-11833 GCA_001247695.2 Cymbomonas tetramitiformis | reverse complement strand
TAGCATCAGCTGTTTTTCTAGCATCTGACCTGCGACATACATAACACATAAAAAAACGTACAGTGCAGCCAGACGTTTCCATACCTATGTTCTCCCTATGGAAGGAGCTTTCCATAGGCACGGTATACGTACGGAACCGATACATAGTAAAGGCATAAGGTAAACATAGGGTGGGCATAAGGTGGGCATAGGGCGGGAAACTTTGAGATTCCCATTCCCTATGGTGATCACAGGGATAGCATAGGGCGGACGTAGGGTGAACATAGGGTGAGCCTAGGTATACATACCGTTCATGATGCTGGCTACTGGCTGCGATCGAGTTTTGACTGACTCCTTGCATTTCCCATAGAATGACTCCCACGGAAATAACCATGTTCCATGCGCAGGTCCTGTCAGTTCGATATGCCGAGGCAAATGTCGCAAAATATGCGTAGTTATATTCCAATCTTCAGGTGAAAACTCCTTCTCCCATCGGTCCATTAGAGCTTCAACCCGTTTATGCAGACGGTCCTCGGAAATGATGTGGTTTGAGACTATCTCACGCACCACTACGACGAACTCCCCAACAAAGGACGAGTATTTCGGATGAGGCAAATCTCCCAATGCGTCTGGCCAAGCTGCGATTGCGCTCATGAAGCCGCAAGTTATGAAGACAATCCCCACGGCGGCCTTCAGTTTTCTTGGCTCTCCTGTGCTCGCGCTGAACTCCATGCCCTTAGTTACCACGTTGCCCCAATTCCGATCGACTTTTGATTTCTTGTACCACTTAATCGCAATAGAACGAATGTCCTCATCCACACCCCATGGTACAGCGAGTTCTGCAAAAACAGAAAAGAACAGCAGTCACTGTCATGCATTATTTGACAATCGCCAGGTTCCAAGGGGGGGTATAGGGTGGCTATAGGTCGGGTGCAGGGTGGGCATAGGGATGGAATATTTCTCTGCAGTTCCAAGGGTGAGTATAGGGTGGGCATATGGTGGGCACAGGGTGAGCACAGGGATGGAATGCGTTTCCCCAGTTCCAAGGGTGGGTATAGGGAGGGCATAGGGCGAGCACAGGGATGGAATGAAATCCCGAGATTGTTACATACCAGCAAAATGTTCTTCCAAGGTTTTCTCCACCTCGTTCTCGTCCACAGGTTCAGGTAGCCACTCCGGGTGCACATGGTGATTTTCAGCATATCTAAGGCATTTAATATTCCAGTTGCACTGAAAAATAGCACATGTCATCCTATATTCCAAGTTATGAAGTTCGTGCATGATATCCGGGAAGTAGTCCTTTGTCACGGAAAAGTGTGGCAACAAAGAAAGTGCACACGGCCCTTTGATGCCCGTTCTACTATAAATCTCTCGAAGCTGAGCAGCAGTGTACAACCCAGAATCTGCGCAACTTGCATTTCTGGCCTGCAGCAATCGTACGTCCTCTTCGGTGCGGAGAGGTGCAGAACCTGTGAGGACAGTTGTCACATTCGTCATCGCATTCGTTTTCATAGGGTGGGCATAGGGCGATCACAGGGCTAGCATAGGGCGGCCATAGGGCGAGCATAGGGTGGGAAACCTGAATTGGTTATCTCAGGTACGGTATAGGGATGCTATAGCGGTGTCACAGGGCGGGCATAGGGTGGGCATAGGGTGGGAATAAGCTGGACTACCTTTGAAAATTGTTTTATTCAAACAGCTTGTTCCCCAGGTCTCGCCGGTAATGTTGCAGAACATGCAGGCTTTAGAAGCGGAATTTCCTCCCACTCGATTGGCAATTTCCGTTATGCCCCCCGTGCCATAGTCAGCAACAACACACGTGAGCATGCATCGTAACTGGAAGATTTCCTTTTTTCTTGAATCAAACGCTCGGACACCAACATTCCACATGTCGAGCAACTCGTCCACCAAGAACTTGTAGTAAATCTGAGCATTACTCGGTTTATCCTCGATTATTCCGTATACCAATAGAAACTCGTACTTGGCTCGATACTCAGCAGGCAGATTTAAGATTTGGAACGTTATTGGGGTGATTGAGGACGTGACCGCCGTGGAATCGTTATGAGGATTCACTCCATCGGCACACATGAATAAGGAGATGTTCCGTGGCTCCGTAAAGAAGCCCGGCTGCTCGACATACACCTTATTTCTCCAGAAGGTCGACTCTGCGATTGAAACCGAGCAACGAAACTTATCATTTAAGGTGAGGAACACAATTACACTTTCTGGAATAATAAATGGATTTTGGGCATAGGATAAGCATAGGGTGGTCATAGGGTGGGCATAGGGCGAACATAGGGTGGGCATAGGGTCAACATACAGTAATCACTCAGTAATAAGAAAACCCGCCAATAAGAAAGTAGCCAGCTTTTTTGATTTCTTCACAATATTTAACACACAACACTCCATATTTAAGATCTCTATATAAATAAGAAACTTGCTAGGCTGACCTAAAATTCCTGTTTTCTTAAAATCGAGTGTTTACTGTAGGATGCAAGGCAATTGTGAATTGGGCATAGGGTGAGCATAGGGTGGACATAGGGTGATCATAGGGATGTTATAGCGTGGACATAGGGTGATCATAGGGATGTTATAGGGTGGGCATAGGGTGAGCATGTGGGAGGGATACACTTACGATGAAACGTAGTCACAACCGGCAGATCGTCGTTCTCCGCGGGTGTAGTTATCTTCCATGATACCAAGAGCTCGGCCATCTCTGGTATCAAATATAGCATCGGCAGGAGTTCGTCCAAGCGCCAAAACCTAAATACCTTGTACGGCTTTCCCGGAATAAGCCGTCCGTTACGTCGAGAGCTGGGGTGACACCGAAGTTTGTGGCAATGGAGGCACTGGGTAAGGTCGTCATGCCGGCCCGGAGTGAAGATCATGCATTCATTCCTGCAAACGTCGGCGGTATGGTACGGCAGTGCAAAATCCTTCCACATAGACAAAGCTTGTTTGAAGGAGGTCGGGAAACCATTTCGTCTCTGATTGCCGATGATGTCAACGTTGCCAATCACCGTTTGCCGCATGAGATTGAAGATTTGATCAAACATGGATTGGGTAGCATTGTGCTCGGATTTCGTTTCCAGCAGATCAACGACAAGACGATGCATTGTTGAAACCTTCTCGGCATAGACGTGATCAACGACCTGTGAAATCACGAGAGGCATCCCCAACTTTACAGGAACTGCAAAATAAAAAAAAGGCATTTCCCTCCGCATGTCCACCCTATGCCCGTCCTATGCCCACCCTATGCCGACCCTATGGAAACATCCAATGCTTTCCATAGGCATGCCTACCCAGTGAACCACCTATACCCGCCCTTGGGAATGCTCAGGCCCACCCTATGGAAACATTCCATGTTTTCCCAACCTATGCCCGCCCAATGCCCGCCCTATGGCCACCCACTGGAAACGTCCAATGCTTTCCATAGGCATACTTACCCAGCGCTCTACCTATACCCGCCTCTGGGAATGCCTGTTCCCACCCTATGGAAACGTTCAACGATTTCCCAACCTATGCCCACCTGTTGGCATACGTACGCCCACCCTTGGGAAATACAGAAAGAGGGGTACCTCATGGTTATCCATATCCTCATCGTTGGCAGCAGGAATTAGGAGACGGGCACAATGTTCTTCCAGCTTTCTCAAATGATCCTGGAGAATTTCGTCCGCTTCTGCATTGGCATCTTCCATGTCATCATCACCTCCAAGGGAACCACCATCACCACCATTACGGTCACCCCGTCATCACTTGAAGTATCGTCTTCACTACTACTTTCCCCCATGTATACCGCTCCTTGCCATCTCTTGTATAGCTTCGTATGTCGTTGTATCGTTAGAAGAGGTTTTTCAACTTGTAGTCGGCACACGGTGCAAGGACATGGTGGCATGTCGACCCCGTGGTTGTTTAATACTGGCCCACAACACACCATCCATACCAGCACGCATGACTACTTGGAACCGTTGCTTCCTTTTAACTTTTCATTTGCTAGGCATAGGGTGATCATGAGGTGGTCATAGGGTGGGCGTAGGGTGGGCATAGGCATGGAAACAATACGATGTGTTCCATAGGGCGGTCCGCCCAATGACATCCCTATGGAAGGTGTTCAATACCTTCCATACCATGAACGTGGGGTGGACATAGGGTGGACATACGTTAGGAATGCTGTATTCTGGTTCCATAGGGATGCCCACCCTATACAACCTATGGGAAAATAACTTGAATTTTCCATAGGGATATTGGGTTGATATTCTATGAACGGTCGAGGTGTTAACCCTATAATAGTGGCGTCCGTAGGGCTGGAAATAATTACACAGGGATGGAAAACCCCTATGTAAAACCTATGGGAACGCATTTCCATTGGCTTTCCATAGGGCAAAAACCTTTCCATAGGGCACTTTTAAATCCCCTATCTCAAAATCGTATGGAATGGCTCTGGAAAATTTGCCACAGGCCCCAATGGAAATCGTTTCCACAGGGTGATCATAGGTTGGCTCACCCCATTTTCGGGATTCCATAGGTAATTTATAGGGATGGAATCAAAAAAATGAAAAATAGGGCAGGGTAAAACAGGCCCTTTTTGGACTCTACAACAGCAACACGCCGCACTTGGAAAATGCCTATGGAAAATGCAGAATTACACTGTTAAGGAATGCCACAGAGATCATCCCTATGATAGTGGCGTCCATACCTGTGGAATGGCCTGGAAACAGGTTAAAAAACATCACCAATGTACCCTATGGAAAATCCGGAGCCTGTGGAAAAAGTGGTGTGCCCTATGGGAAATCCAGAGCCTATCCCTATGGAAACCCCTATGGAAGACCCCCTACCGCCGCCAAAAACCCCCCAAATAAAATGAGCCTGTTCGATCACCCCCAAGAAAACAAACCATTTGTTCACTGACGAGGGGGGCAAAAAAACAAAATTGCGGCCTGTATGCGCAATTTTGGCTATTAGAGATTTTATTTCTGGAACTTCAAAAAAAATCGGGAAGAACCTGATTTCAAACGAAAATCGAATCGCATTGGGTCCGACAGCGACGACGCGCGCAGATTCCACGCATGACATCGAATTATGAATTCTCAACGGCAATCTCAGGCTGGATATGCCATACGTTGACCACAGGGATGGAAATCGTAATACAGGTATGCCCAGGCCGGGACATCCTAATGGAAATCGTGCCACGACGGCGATCGATGGGAGTGTGCAAATAATCGCATGGAAAACCGTACGGAAAGCTAATTAGACCCATAAAACCCCAGGAAAAACCCCAGGTCCCAGCACACGCAGTTGTTTCCCAGTCACCTTCGTTAGTTCTTTACAATCAAAATGGCAAAAACAGCAGCCGCAGAATATGCCAAGAAGAAAGTTGAGAAGACCAAGAAAAGGAAGCCTCCCACACTCTACGACGAAGCCCGCACGAAAAGGGGCAAGAAGTGCCAGCAAGCGCGGGCCATCGCACAGGCCCAGGAGGGGAAGAAGGCCAAAGCCGCAGGCAAAAAACTAGTGAAGGAATGCTTCGGTTCGGACTCTTCGGATTCCGAAGAAGAGGAGGAGGATGACGAGGAGGAGGAGGAGGAGGAGGAGGCCGCTAAGGCGGGACCAGCAGACCAACCGTTGGACTTCGTAAAGTTGATGGAAAACCCGCAGCAGATGGCAGCGATCTTTGCAATGATGCAAAAGGCACAGCAAGGTGTGAAGATCGAGGCGGATCCAGTGGCTAGGCGGCCGTCGGGGGCGACGGACGATGAGGTTTCTTTGATGCAGGCGGACGCCCGGACCCTCATAAGCGAATGGGAGGAAGCCAAAAAACTCCCGGTGGGAGCGTGCAAAGAGGACCTTGGGAAAAAGTTCGTGAAGCTGAAACGAGAAATCGGCAAACAACATATCCCCCCCTGCACTGACAAGCAAGTTCACACGTACCTGGTTGCTCACCTGAGCTATCGCAAGGCCCGCCGCGGAGGAACCGGCCGGTTCAAAATGAATAAGGGTGGGGACATCCGCATATATGGCGGACCGCTCAACGGTCTCACTGTGGAAAACTTCACAGGTCAATCTGTACCCAATGCAGATATCGTCAAGAAGCTCAACAAGTTCACAGACCCTGCAGCGCGGAAGGGCAAGGAGTGGACTACATTGGAGGAGCTCGTCGGCGGAACAATCGTGTGGCCAGAAGTGGATGAGGAAGATCAGGAGGATGAGGATGGGAAGGGGAAGGAGAAGGCTGCTGAGGAGGCTCCTAAGGGGGGAGAGGAGTTCGAAGGTGAAGCTGTCGAGGTACGTAAGCTCTTTGCCTGTGAGGTACACCTATGCTCACCCTGTATTATAGGCAAACTGTAGCTACGGAAGGTATTTTTGCTTTCACCCCCTACTGTCTGTGGGACAGTGGTGTCCCACCTGTGCTCACCCTGTACTACAGGCATACTATAAGTATGGAAGCTTTCAGCACTTGAATGGTATACTTATGCTTACCCTGTATTATAGGTAGACTATAGGTATGGAAACTTGGGAACTGACTTTATTTTGCTGGGTGTGTGCGCGCACTTGCTCGCAGGCCTCACGTGACTTCGAGCTGCACTGTCCAGTGGGTCTCTTCGCCAAAACCCAACAGAGCAGCGAGAAGCTTGAGGAGAAGGAGACCGCCAACTTCGAGCAACGCTCAAAGTTCGAGTTGGCGGTGGGGGTGGTGGAAGCACTACCGGGCACCCTTTCCCAAACATTCACGAACCCCCCCATGAAGGTTCCCGATGGCGTTTACGAGATCTGCCTACTCGGGAACCGTATGCCGACAAAGGCGGACGGCGGGAACCCGGCTATCAAGTCGTTTATTATGACGTCTTTGTTAAAGCTTCACGTCAAGAAGGATAGCGCGGTGAATGCGGCGGACTTCGCACACACGGAGTAATCGGTGGGGAAACCCAAGTCCGTCCTCTGGGTGGAGGGTCGCCACCTCCGACACAGCCACAAGGCGTCGGAGGTGGTGGCCCTCAAACAAAAGAAGATAAAGGAAGCTGCTTTAAAGGTACGTTAAAGGTTATTTTTTAAGCTTTGGAAAACCAACCAACATGACTTACATTTGCTCCATGGTTTTCCACAGGCGAATGATAAGAAGGATGAGGAAGAAGAAGACCAGGCTACGCAGGCGGAGTCGGAATGATGGTGAAATAGACTGTTTATGTTGTGAAATAGACTGGAAAAAGAGGTTTATGATGTGAAATAGACTGGAAACAATGGAACAAACGTTATTACGTATTGTGTATTAAGTTGATGACCAGCATTTCATACGTATAGTATCCCTGTACTATCCTTGTACTATACCTGTGGAAATAGTATTAGCATTCCATACGTACAGTATCCCTATACTGCCCCACTACTGTGCCTATGGAAAGTAAATATTAATTAAGTTCCATACGTATAGCATCCCGATATTATCCATATATCGTGCCTATGGAAACCATATATATCTATTGGTTCCATACCTATACTATGCCTATAGTAAATAGTTTCCATACGGATAACATACGTAGGGAAAGATGTTTTCCATACCTATAATATACGGTTTTCATACGCATGGTATCCCTGGGGGAAAAGCTTTCCGTAGGTATAGTACACCTGCGGAAAATGCTCTCCATAAGTATAATAACCGTATGGAATATGAATTCCATAGGGCGGGTCACCCTACGGAATGAGTTTCCATAGGTATACTCCTGATGCTGTTAACGGAATCATACGTATAATATCCGTATGGAATACCTTTCCGTAAGTATACAGCACGTATGGAATTGTGTTTCCATAGGTATAGCCATCCTATGGAACAATCTTTCCCAAAGGTGAGCCACCCAGTGGAAAACCTTTCCATAAGTATGTCGGCCGTATGGAAACCTATTTCCCAAGGGACGCTAAGTGTATGGGCCCGTCTTCCGTACGCATAATGTCCGTATGGAAAGATCTTTCCCAGGGGATACCATACCTGTGGAAAATGTTCCATAGGTATATCGACCGTATGGAAGATTGCTTCCCAAGGGATACTACGCCTATGGAGTTCGCTTCCATAGGTACACCGTCCGTATGGAAACAAGTTTCCCAAGGGGTACCATGCCTGGGGAAAAGATTTCCATAGGTATGACCTATTAGGTTCCATAGGGCCAGCATAGGGATGGAACAGATCCGTGTGTTTTTCCACAGGGTTTTCCATACGACTTTCCATAGGAAGGCTATAGGGATGACATAGGTGCGGAAAGCGCTTGATATTCCAGGACTTTCCATTGGGTTTCCATAGGGTTTTCCATACGATATTTTCCATACGATTCCTTCCATCCCTATGGAAAACGTTCCATAGGTATGGACGCCACAATCATCCCTATGGAATGCCTTGGAAAACCCTATGGAAAGCACAATCACCCTATGGAATGCCATGGAAAATAATGAAAACCTTCCCAAGGGTGAGTATAGGGATGGAAACTCAAAATTTTTGTTTTCGAGATAACCTCCAGTATCCATTTTCCCTTTTCCATAGGGCTTTTCCATAGGGTTTTCACCTGTTTCCATGCCTATGGAAAGCTTTCCCAAGGGTTGCAGATCTGTAGGGGGTTATGTAAGGGTCTGTGTACAAGCTGTTCACCATCACATCACCGTGGGCATAGCGAGCAGGGGGTATTCAAGTTAATTCTCGTTTGTGAATTTGGAGGTGCGCCCTGCTTATATTGAAACTGTGGAGCATCCAATCAGACTCGGCAGCTCAAGCCAAGTCTATTGGTGTACGCAGATTGTGGATACCCGGTCCTTGACGAGCTCAAGGCCATCGAAATCCCCTTTTGGCCCTTTGGGGCATACTCAAGGGTTCTCTTTCACTTATTGTTGCTGGTAGGATTGCGTTGCATCCCTCTCAGGCGAGCTCATCTTGCGGTTCACACGACGGCAGAGATACTGTTTTCTCGTATTGTGATTCGAGATTCAGAGCACATTGAACCAGAGTCCGCTAAAACGGACTGCCTGGGGAAATTTTGCTTCGGAATCCTATTTTCTGCTTACCAGAATTGCATAGAGATCATATTTTCTCGTGGATTGCGTCAACAAATGAACGTCTACACAAGAGTATAGTAATCCTAGGGAGACAACTCCGAGACTTGGCTCTCGAGCGCTCTCCATCCTTTATCTTATTCAAATATAAGCATTCTCGTCACAGCTGAATATATATTTACCTTGCCATAGTCAACATGCCTTTCCTGACATCCCTTCAGAAAAGCATTTGAGCAGGCCGAAGTTTGAGAAGAGGTTAACATAGTGAAAAGCTGCTCGAGTCACCAAACCATCAAATGTCTCTACCTCGTAGTCTATAAGAAATCACCAAATCCAAAATTGGCGGACCCTCACCATATAATCGGCAATCCGTCGTGTGCAAGAAACGCACACCGCATGGCAGCATGCCATCTGCACAACACTGTGTGAGCAGATGAGGTTAGGGGAACGCCGTGACCGCATGGCATCTGCACAGCACTGTGTGAGCATATCAAGTCACGCACACAACATGGTAGCATGGCATCTGCACAGCACTAATCACGTTAGGTGAACACCGCATGACAGCATGGCATCTGCACAGCACTGTGTGAGCAGATGAGGTTAGGGGAACACCATGACAGCATGGCATCTGCACAGCACTGTGTGAGCAGATGAGGTTAGGGAACACCGTGACAGCATGGCATCTGCACAGCACTGTGTGAGCAGATGAGGTTAGGGGAACACCGTGACAGCATGGCATCTGCACAGCACTGTGTGAGCAGATGAGGTTAGGGGAACACCGCATGACAGCATGGCATCTGCACAGCACTGTGTGAGCAGATGAGGTTAGGTGAACACCGTGACCGCATGGCATCTGCACAGCACTGTGTGAGCATATCAAGTCACGCACACAACATGGTAGCATGGCATCTGCACAGCACTAATCACGTTAGGTGAACACCGCATGACAGCATGGCATCTGCACAGCACTGTGTGAGCAGATGAGGTTAGGGGAACACAGATGAGGTTATGGGAAGGGGTGAGGATGGGCAGGAGCCATGGGGCAAGTCTTCCCGGATCCTGAAGAGAATCCAGAAGAATTCACGAATCTTTCCATGTGGCCAGGTAGTATCTAGAGCAACTGAGACAACCACAGCACCCCTGATGCAAATCTACAGTATTGGAGACACCCACAACACTCCTGATGCATATCTAGAGCATTGGAGACACCCACAACACCCTTGATGCATACATTGAGCATTGGAGACACCCATAGCCCTTCTTATGCATATCTAGAGCACTCGAGACACCCATGGCACCTCCGATGTATAGATGCACTCTCGATTGAAGATTTTTCAATCTCGGGCGGCGATTGTGGTTGTTGGGGAATCAGGGTTCGCAAATGGCGACAGCATCTGTTACAGGTAACGGTAGCTATCCAAGACGCCTTGGAGCTTGCGGAGGATACCCCAAACAACCCAGTCCATGCGATGCTGCTAAACAACGCAACATTCAAGTGAGTTATTGCAACATAATCCTTACTGAGTGGTTGCAAATGCGAATGCTTGATGATGTCTTTAGTGTAAATGCAAATCCTTGGTTAGCGACTTCTTGGGTTGAACTGCAAGCAGTATGTGGGTTATACGGTGCATCAAATGCCTTGGACTCTTAATATTTCACATAAAGTCGTCGTTCTTGAAATAATGAGATGCGCGATGGCGTTCATTAGGAATTTGCTGCAGCAATATAAGATCGACAAGCAGGAGGGGAAATGGGACTCCTTCAAGCCCCTTGATTTGAAGGCAGAAGTCCAACAGATGAGGCATGATCAATCTCGTCTGTTGCAAATGGTTGAGAAGAGTATGCGCAAGGAGCAAGTAGAACCTCCCAAGGTGATGATTGCAATCAATATTTCCCATCAGATGTTTAATGACTTGTCCCTTGATGCAAAGCTAGACCACAGGGGTGTTGATGCATGTATCGAGCATTGGAGACACCCACAACATCTTTGATACATATATCGAGCATCGCAGACGCCCACAACATCTCTGATACATATATCGAGCATCTGAGAAACCCACAACATCTTTGATACATATAGCGAGCATCTGAGAAATCCACAGCATCTCCGATACATGTATCGAGCATTGCAGACACCCACAGTAACCTGATGCATATCTAGAGCATTGAAGACACACACATCACCTCTGATATGCATATCTTGAGCATCGGAGACAACCACGGTAACCTGATGCATATCTAGAGCATTGAAGACACCCACATCACCTCTGATATGCTTACCCCGTGGCTTGTGGTGAGGGTGGAGGAGGGATTGTGTGGAGAGTTGTGTTAGGTTCAAGGTTCCACCTTTATTTACACCGACGGACCTAGAATTTTCAATCTCTCGGATGTGGTGGGGAAGCTTCGACATCCCACACTCGGAGATTTGCCTATCCTCTCTTGCCATGCTCCACCACCGCAGCCAACGCACCCACAGCTTCACCCGAGGGCATTTCATCAAGAACACCCACCTCACGCCCCTCATCCAATGACACCCCTTGCCGCACCACTGCAGCCATCGCACCCTCAACATCACCTGGGTGCATTTCAGCAAGCGCACCTACCTCACACTCCTCATCAAGCTGCCACCCACTGCTCTCACCCAGTGACACCCCTTGCCGCACCACCGCAGTCGATGCATGCACCCTCAACCTCACCCGGGGGCATTTCAGTAAACGCACCCACCTCACACCCCTCACCAAGCTGCCACCCACACCCCTCACCCGATGACACTCCATGCCACACCACTGCTGCCGATGCGCCCTCAGCCTCACCCGGGTGCATTTCAGCA
>LGRX02004649.1:0-21225 GCA_001247695.2 Cymbomonas tetramitiformis | reverse complement strand
AGCAGGGGGGGGCGCAGCGGAGGCCCGTGAGCCTAGCAGGGGGGGGCGCAGCACGGTGCAACAAGACAGGGCCGCAAGAGCCGCAAGGCTGGTGCGGGCTCCCTCCAACTTGGGGCTCTCGGCTTACGGCCCACGCGCTGCACCGCGGCACGTCCTGTTTCCCGTCCAGGCAAGAGCCGTGAACGATGCCACGCAAGGGGCGAGCCCTCGGGGGGTGGCCTCTGCTCCGCAAGCTGGCAGTGCGGCGACTCTTTGCTCTCTCTGCCCGTCAGTGTCACTGGTGCTGGTGACAGTGAACATCATGACGTCCACGATTCCCCGGTGGATAGGGAGCTGGAGGAACCTGTGCCGGCGAGCTCAAATCGAGCTTAGCATCCTTGGCGGAGGCAGCGCAAGAGGGCCACTCCACGCTGATGGCCTCCCACAGTGCTGTCTCCACCTGCAGCCACCGTCAGCGTGCACCTTCAGGGGCAGCGTGCACCTTCAGGGTCAGCATGCACCTTCAGAGTCAGCGCGCACCTTCAGGGTCAGCGTGCACCTTCAGGGTCAGCGCGCACCTTCAGGGTCAGCGCGCACCTTCAGGGTCAGCGTACCGTGCGGCCTCCGCTGGCAATTAGGTCAGCAATGTGGACATCGGCAATGCCGAGCAATTGCACCTGCGCTCGAGTCTGCCTTGCTCACGTCACGCGGCTCGAGCATTGCCGCAAGCCCTCGACACCCTCGACTCGACCAATGTGCCAACTTACTGTTGCCTGACGGACCACCCTTACCTCGGCGCCAGCGACCACGCAGCCAACAGCCACGTGGTGCGGCTCGACCAGTAGCAGGCGGTCAACGTTGTGAAGTTTGACTCCCACACGGCAAGGGCAGCGTGTGTCTATTTCCTGCAGCGACTTGCGCGTGTGGAAGGCAGCTTCATCCGCAGGGGGTCGCGGCTGCACGTGTGCGGGCAAAAACGCGGCCGTACCTGCTCACAGAACGCCTCAACCAGCATTTCTGCGGTTACCGCCTCGCTGCCCGGTGCTTCGCCATCCGACTGGCCGTTCCAATAGTACCCGCAGCGGCACAGCGGATGCGAGCGCATGGCCCAATCAGCTTCACCCATCTTTGTCTCCACCGCCTCCGAAGGGGCAGCCAGCGCCTCCCCTGCAAGCCACTCAGACTGGGCGCCTCACAGACCGCTGCACATGCTGCACCCTCTCCCTCGTCCCCAAGTGGGGCCCATGGACCCGGGTTGTTATACGCTGGAGAAGAAGGGTAGACTGCGGTCCCGGAGTGAAAATGCGATATGCCAAGTACCCCTTCCTCTCCTCTCCCTCGACCCTCGTTGCACGTTCAGACAGGATTGCCACACGACATGGCCGGGAGTGCCCTACGCCAGGTGGCATTTAGACCACGCTCGCGTAGCAGTGAGGCAGCACGTGCGTTGCATGGGTGACTGCGCCTACACACCGTCAGATCTCCATGCGCTGGATGGTGCAGGCGACATGTTCACGAACCCCAGCTCCTGGTCCTCTCGCTCCCACGCCGCAGCTTCTCCGCTGCGCCACCACAAACCAGAAGATCAAGGTTCGGCCATCAACAGAAAATGAAGGGCACCACGTGATGTTGCCATGAGGGGCATGCTGAGGCTGCTGCTACTGCCACGGTGCCAGCACACGTTGGAGCTCCAGAGCGAAGGGGTCCACGTGCCAGGATTCAGGGGAGGGGGGGGGATGAAGAGTTCACGTGGCGGCACCCATAGAAGGATTCCGCGCCACGGTGCACAATAAGTGTGAGAGTGGTCGTGGCTACAAAGCACCTATAGTCCCAATCTCGACCTCGATCTCGACCCCAATCTCAATCTCAATCTCATCGGGGTGCAATGCACGGGAAAGCGGGCGAGTGGGGATGAGCACGGGCTGCACCTGGAGCACTGCAGGATGCTGAAGGCGTGGTGCCTCCAGGAGCTGGTGCGCGCGAGCTGCGGAGACACGTGGAGGGCCGCGCACACAGCTGCTAGGTCACCCGGGCACATCGCTGGAGGCTGTCCCAGAAGCTGCGCCGGGCGTGGGAGACAACTGCGGGCGCGCCCCACCCGCCCCACCCGCCCTGAGCCCTGGGCCGAGGCCAGCACCTCTGTCGCGACTCCAAATGGTTGTGCGCTGCTGTGGGTGCAGCATGGTGGGGATCACAACGCATTCCCAAGGGGTTGGGGTTGGGGGCGGCAGGCTGGGGACACGAGCTGGTCGGTGTGGGGAGCTGGGAGGCGTACCCTTCGCTGTGGCCACCGTGCCCGGAACTCGTCCACCCACCAGGCGCAAATAAGCGCTTCGCGTGCAGCAAGCACTCCGTGCTCGGCAGCCGGTCTGCTGGTGATTCCTGGTCATGCTCCATCCAGCTGCCTCATCCGGCCTCTCACACAGCCCCCCTACAGACGTCACACCGCGAGGGGGGTCCTGTGGAATCACGAGACCGGGCTGCGGAGGGACTAAGAAACGGCCCGCGAGGGATGAAGGAGCGAGACTGTAGGTTAAGAGGCGCGAGGATAATAAGTCACGGCACAAGAAGAAACGAGTCCGAAAGACAAAAGCGAGGCACAGCGATGGCTCTTCCCCGTGCGAGGCCGTCAAGCCGCCCCTTTCGAGACGTGTACGGCGATGCGCACTGCTGGATCCAGAGACTTGGGTGGTTCGAGGCGCGCGCGGATCCAAGCATTGATGACCTCGCGAGGGCTGCGGGAGGGCTGCGAAGGCTCTGAGCCCTGCACACTGGCAGACAGTTATGATAGATCCGGATTGCACTCTAGGCTCCCGGTTCCACGGTCCAGATGTGCGTGCTGCTCCCGGTTCCACGGTCCAGATGTGCGTGCTGCTCCCGGTTCCACGGTCCAGATGTGCGTGCTGCTCCCGGTTCCACGGTCCAGATGTGCGTGCTGCTCCTGGGACGCGGTCTCTAGCAAGCGAGCCAAGCAAATACTGCGAGGAGCGCGCAGCACGTCGGTGGTGAGCATACCTCCGCCGCGTGCGCAGGGCGAGGAACCAGGGGGATGCATGCTGCAGCCTCCGGCTTCCGATCCGGTTCCCACGGCACTGCCGCAGCGCCTGTACAGAGACGCGAGACTGAGAGCCCTGGTTGTAGCCGCTCCGTTCCGCAACGATGAGCGTCACACTGGAGAGCTTGAGAAAAGCATGTGAGAAGTCAACGGGCATCCGATATTAATCCAACGGCCAAACTCAGCACAACAACCCGGTTCCTGGGCTGCCCGATTCGACGTTCCAGGCAAACCCTTGGCTAAACCCTTGGACGGTCTGAGAAACAACGCCCGCAGCTCTACTGAAGAGGAGTGAGTGTGGATCCTCGGAGGGAAGTGAGGAGCGGAGGTGGACCCGCCCCTTTAGGTCGCATTTAGTGCATTGTTTGTCGGACCAAAAAGATTCCAGGGATTAGGTCAGTTTCAGCAATGACGCGCGGTATCTTTGGGGATCAAGTCACTCAGCACACATTCCTTGTCCGGATTTTCTAGAGCTCTAGTGGAGAACCATGTGTACGTGCGCCAATAGGTTTGGACTTGCGCTGATGACGGATCACAAACCAACAAGAACAAGCACAAGAAGAACACTGATGTCGCACCCTTGTCATAAGATCGAACCATTTCACACACCGTCAGCGGATTGCCAACATGCACCGCCCAGACTCGCATGCACATCCACAACTCTGGGCGGTGCCCCTGCCACGCCCGCAGGAGACGCCGGAGGGTGGGGCATTCCTAAGCCCGCCAACTCTCGCCGTGCCCCTCCCATGCTTGCAAACCCCTACCCCCAACACCAACTCTATGTGCGTGGCTTATCTTTGGACGGATGCCTTTGTCACCACGTACCCACAGAAGATCAGCTGCACTATGTACCCACACCGGGGATCAAAGGATTCAGCACACACTTCGGGACACTCATCCGGATTTTCCGGTGCTCACCAGTGGAGAACGCGCCCCCCTAGGCCTCGCCGGGCCACCTGAGCGCCTCCGTGATTGCACTGCCTGCACACTAATGCTGTGCCTTTGAAGCCGGTCCACCTCCACCCCCTGAGCTGCCCGAGCCATCCCTTGACCAAGCCTGCGCCCAGGACCACCCCCCTGCTCCCCGCCGGCCCCAAAGCCTGGTCTCAAGAGCGCTTGCCCACCCACAATACGTCCAGCGTCCACAACGGTTCTCCCGAGGGCTGAGAAAAGTATAAATCATAGAATCGCTTCCTTCTGACCTTGCGCACCCGCCACCGATTTGCACTTGCAGTCTCCTTCCCCCTGCACCAACTCTGTGGGACTGAAGCCCTTGCACTGGACAACAGATTTATATTCTTAGGGTTTAGAACAATTAGGTGGACTTGAAACGTGTAGAGAGGCTGAGAAGAAAGAAGATGCCAACGATTCATGCTATCCGTTGTGTTCCATTTGTTCGCTGCATCTTTGAAATGTTGTCGAGGGCTGATATGGCTGGAAGATATCCACACCACATGACGTAGGCTCGAGTAAAGTTGCATGAGCTAGGGGTTTAGTACATGCGAGGAGGAAGCAAGGGGGGTAGAACATGAAGCGGGAGAGTACTTAGAATATGAAGCAGGGCAGGGGCAGGAAGGATAGAATATGAGGCGGGAGGGGGTCAAGAACATGAGGCGGGAGGGGGGTCAAGAACATGAGGTGAGCAACTCGTTTAAACATGAAGTGAGGCAAGGGCGGGTGGAAGGTGAGGTGGTGGGTGGTTAGAACATGAGGCGAAGGGGGGAGTGGAGAGCTTAGTACATGAATAACATCTGAAGAATGGAACATGAGGGTCAGTTAGGATAGGAGGCTGGGGGATGTTGGAGCGCTGGTTGCCCGGCGGGCTCTGAGAATGCCCCGGTGAAGGCCAACAAGCGAAGGATGTACCTGCAGTGCGATGTGCGGCGATCCACTCAGTGCGGCCGGATCCACCCCAACCACCGTCACACAGTGCGCCTGCCACAGGATTCACACCACACAACGACCCGTCTCATCCACAACCTTTGCCCCTTCGATTCTTAGCAGGTGACGATGTCTGCTCGCTCACCCCGTAGTCCAGTAGAGTTGCGTTCACTCTCATTGACCTCACTGCCCAAACTCTCCCTCCCTCTCTCCTCTCGCCCGCCCCCCACCGCTCTTTTTTCTCCTGCTCTTGCTCCCTCACACTTCGGGGGGTGGGATTTCCCTTCCAGTGATTCCCCGTGAGCCGGTCGTCCCCCTAGTGGCCTGCCTGCCGCTGCCCCGTGACTCCTACTATCATGGTCAAGGCTTCTTCCCTTCCCCTGTCTTTTCTGATCTCTATTTTTTCTGATCTCTGGGTTTTTTCTAGTTTATTTCTTCATATCTTTATATTTTTCTGTTCCTGTATTTTTTCGATCTCCCCCTCCCACCCGTGCTTCCCCGCACCCTGGTCTGATTCGGATTATCGACCGCGATCTCCCGCGCGCTGACCGATCCCACACTCTTCCACCAACCAGCTTCATTCCCGCCTCCATCCCCATCATCATTCCTTTTTACCTTCACTCGTACTTCACTTTTTTACTCTCATCCTCTCGCAATGCATCCCCTTGCTCCTGCTTCATTCAAATCGTCCTTGGTTATTCATTTTCCCTGTTTCGATTCCACGGAATCACTCCTCTTCTCGTGTCCGTGGCGCTGCACACCGACGCTTCGACGCCCGACGCTCCGCGCCTCGGTCCCTGTCCTCCTGCTTCCTCCCTCCTTGCCTGACTTCCGTCACCCCTCCGCGGTGAGCTCTCTCCCGTTGCTCTTCTCTCCTTAGGATCCGCACCGTGCACTCCAACACTGCATACACACACGCACACACTGCGGCTGAGGAGCATGACAGGAGGATGCAGGGGGCGTTGCGGGACTTGCTGCCTGGCGGTGGATTGGCGTGGCACTCATGTGAGTTTGCCACCCTCCCGCATGGGATGGGCCTGACTAAGGCGGCGAGGGTGAGCAGTGCGGCCTGGCTTGGCGGGTTTGCGCAAGTCTGGGAGGATATGCGGGAGCTCTTTCCAACAGTGACGGCGGGGACCGAGGACCTCGGGGCTGAGAGCGACTTGCCATATGTCAATTCTTTGCAAGCGGCCATACAGAAGGTGTCGGAGGCGATGGAGGTGATTGGGGAGGCGAGCGGAGCAAATGAGCATTTGCCACCACAAGTGCCAAAGGCGGACGACGTCAAGAAGTTGAGTGATTACAGCAGGTCTCAAAAACGTGCCCAACGGGTCTATGCTGTTGTCCTCCACTCTGCGGATTGGCTTTGGCTGGTTGGGCACGTGGGGGCGTCTCGGCTCCCCTGGCTTTTCTCGGTGACCTTCAACAGTATTGGGCCTGCTTTCTTGAGGGGTGTTCCATGCTGCCCAGCCCTGGAGCTCAGTTCGGCGGAATACCGGGTGGCCCTGCGGCACATTCTTCATGCGGAGCAGCCCCTCCTTGGCCAAGTGGAGGAGTGCCCCGATTGTGGAGGAGAGCGGGATCCCACCGGGACACACTTACTGGCATGCCGGGGGGGAGTGGGGGCTGGGGGAGGAAATTGGTACTCTTTCATCCACCACAAACTGCAGAGGGTGCTGTTCGAGGTGGCCAAGTCTGCCTATCCCTTGGCGTCTGCATTGCACGATGACTTCGCCGGCTACCTGACCTACTCACGGAATCATTGCCCGGATGTGACAGTGTTAGATGCGGAGGGACCGGGCCAGCATGTGCTGTTTGATGTGGCCACGGCGCGGCCGATGTCAGACGCGCACCTGGGAGCGGCCATGATGGCCCCCAGGGCAGTGGCGAAGAAGGTAGAGGAGAGCAAGGTGGCGACGTACGGGGATGCCCGCCCACATCACTTCATCCCCTTTGGGGTGGAGGTGTACGGTGGGCTGGGGCCTGCGGCGTATGGATTCCTTCGGAAGACGCAGCGGCGCTTCAGGGAGCGGCGGTACATGGAGGCGAACGCGGAAGGGGGAGAGCAGGTGGATGGCAATGGGGACGAGGACGAGGACGAGGACGAGGAAGCGGCACGTGGCGGGGCGGTGGGCTGGAAGGAGAAGTGGGTCCGGCTGCTTTCTTTCGCGCTTGCACGGGGGGTTGCAGGGCTGATCATCAGGCGGGCTGTAGGGCGATGTCCGGCCGGAAGTGGGTGGCGTTGGGCTGGCGGAGGGCGTGTGGGAGGAGGCATGGGCCCGGACCTGGATCGGGGGGAGGCGGACCGGCGGGAAGGGGCGGAGAGGTTGGCACTGATGGACAGAGCGTGGGAGGACGCGTTCGAGGAGACAGACTATGCCACGCAGGATGGGTCTGGCGGTGGGATGCAGGAATCTGAGGGAACGCAGCGTGAGCGGTCTGGGCAGGCTCCCGGTGAGGCAGGCGAGGCAGGCGCGATGGCATCGAGGCTTTTGGAGAGCATGGAGGACGTGCGGCGGGAGGTGGAGCATCTGGGCACTGTGGAGGGTCAAGGAGGGGGCACCGCCGAGGCGCGATCTGGAGGGGCACGGGCAGGCATAGGCGGGCTCAGCCAGGCGGCGTCAAGTGTCGAGGATATCTTGAATGAGTGGGATGACCTTTTGTCGCCGGGCCCGGGGAGTGGGGTCTGGACTCAGGAGCAGAGTGGGGCCTCGCCGGAGCAAGCAATGGCCTTGGCTGAGGGAGGGGTGGCCACCTTGATGGGGGCGAGCAGGCGGGTGGCCGGCCTTCTTGGGGGGTTGATGGCATGGGGGGAACTGATGAGGATGACGGGGGAGATGTGGGGAGGTCCGCGGGTGGAGATGACACACGCCGGGCCCCTCAGAGCCCGGGGGCCCATCCTGGCAGCGATGACCACTTACAACAGGTTGCACGGCAGCATACGGCATCTCATCAGCTTCCGTGCCCATCGGGCGAGGTTGCTGGCCGTGCCGGAACTAACAGTGAGCAGCTGTCGGGAAGGCGACGACCGGGTGGTGAACTATCGGCCACCGGGAGGGCTTGGGACACACAGGCAACTGTGGGGATGGGACCCCAAGTAGGAACAGTGCGGCGTGACAGTTACAGCGCAAGTGTGGAGCGCATTGCTCAAGTTCGCGGCCACCTCGCAAGGCAATCAGCGCAAGGGCTCCAGTCACGGGGAGTTGGTGCGGGGGTAGAGGGCTACAGGCGCAAGTCGGTGGCGGATGCGCAAGTTTGGATGAGGGCAACCCAGTTTATCATTCTCAGCCCCTTGGGACAGCGCTTGGGCATTCTGGCCGTGGCGTGGGTGGGCAAGCTCTCTTGAGACCAGGCTGTAGGCGGCAGCGGGGTGATGTGGGGTGTGGGCTTGGTGGTGGAGGGGTGGCTCGATTGGCGGGAGTGAGCCGGCTCCAGAGACACAGCAGCAGTGCGCCGGCAGGACAGCCGCAGAGGGGCTCAGGTGGCCCAGTGAGGCTCAGGGAGCAGAGGGGTGGTCTTGCGCGTGGGCTTGGTGGTGGAGATATGGCTCGCGCAGATCGGGGGGCAGGGATGGACCGGCTTCAGGCACAAGGCGGCAGTGCGCTGGTGGTGCAGATGCAGAGGGGCTTGGGTGGCTCAGCGAGGCTTAGGGGGTCCCATTCTTCACTAGTGAGCTCCGGAGAATCCGGATGAGTGTCCCGAAGTGTGTGCTGAATCCTTTGATCCCCGGCGTGGGTACATAGTGCAGTCTCCTGTGGCTACGGGGTGCCAAAGGATTCGCAAGGATAAGCATACACACACTGCATACTTGGCATGAGCACGAGAGACACAACTCGCAGTGCCACTGGGCCAAGAGCAGCATGCACTACCCCTCTTACCCTTATTCTCCCTGCTTGATCTGCCATTCTGTCTACCCTTGACCTCCCTGCTTGAACCGTCGCACCCTGATAGCTAGTTGGCGAGTCTGGGGAGCCCAATGCTAACAGAGGAACTCTGGTGATCGCGTGCACCGCACCTGAGTTCCTCCTCAAATTCCTTTGGCTTTTTGTTCGCATGGGCCCGAGCACCCCTATCAGAGCCTAGGATCCTGATACACAATCCATTGGGACGTGCGGTGCTGTGTCAGGATAGAACTGACTTCCCCATTGGCTTTGGCTTAGTCTCTAATATTCCTCCTGTTCACCCTGACTCTTTCCTCTTCCCGTATTCTCTATCTTCCCCCTTGTTTGATCCTATTATTTTCCCTTATTCACTGCTTCTTGCTTCTTGCTCTCTGTTCATTGGTTTAGGATAGGTGGGCGAGAGTCCCCCTCCTCCACTCTCGGTCCGCTGAATCTCCAAAGCGGCAACTGCACAAATCCTCCCAGCGCCCTTAGTCCTAGTCACCCGCCATCCCGCCTGGCACACATCGAGCTCTGCAGCGCGCTACTGTTGCTGTGGAGGTGCCATGGGCCTGGTGTGGGCGCTGCCTACTTGCCTGTAGCCGCGCATTGAGCGCAGGCACCACTCGCTCCAGCAGCGCCGCCGTCTCCCCTTCGAAGGTGCCCGGCTCCCTGCGCCCCTCTCGGGGTTGCCTTCCTCAGCTCACAGACGTGGACCCTTCAAGGCAACGGGCATGATGGGCAACGCAAGGCGATGGGCATGACTCCGTGGATCCATCTGGCACACGGGAGCTGACAAGGCAAATACGTGACACGGATGTGTGCAGGGGCTCCCTGTGCTTCCAGGACCGTCCAACCAGCTGACAGTTGGTGATATCAACGGTGTGGTAGGCAGCGCGCTGAACGAGCACACGGGCAACGCGCGCGTATGTTCATGGTGCGAAACAAAGAGGCGGGGACGAGGCCAAGGTACCGAGCAATGTAGAGCTGGATGCACACCCAGGAGCCAACAACGAGCTCTCGCGCAGGGCTCTCAGCCGTGCGATCAGCGCCGCGCACTGCCAAATGCCCGTCATTTGTTGCATCCCAGATATGCTGTAGCCACTCCTGCAACGTGCTGCGTCGTCCGCATTCTCCCCCACCCCTTTAGCTCCAAAGCACCTAAAAAACACCGCGGGATTGCCACACTGCAGTTGTTAATTCAAGCGTTACGTCCGCGGTATCGATGACCGGGAGCATACATCGCTCCATTTTCGGTTGAAAGTACCAATCATTACATAAGGGGTGTTGGTTGTTAACAACGGTTGTAGGGTTGTTGGCCGCTAATAGGATTTGTAGAGATCCTGGCTGCTGAAATCAGTTGGGTTACTGCCTCCTAATAGCCGTTGTAGAGTTGCTGGCTGCTAATAGCAAAGGCAGGGTTGCTGGCCGCGAACAGCAGAGGCAGGGTCGCTGGCCGCGAACAGCAGAGGCAGGGTCGCTGGCCGCGAACAGCAGAGGCAGGGTCGCTGGCCGCTAACTACAGAGGCAGGGTCGCTGGTCGCTAACAGCAGAGGCAGGGGTCGTGCTGGCCGCTAACAGCAGAGGCAGGTCGCTGGCCGCCAACAGCAGTATAGGTCGCTGGCCGCTAACAGCAGAGGCAGGTCGCTGGCCGCTAACAGCAGAGGCAGGGCACGCTACCGCTTAACAGCAGAGACAGGGCCGCTGGCCGCCAACAGCAGAGGCAGGGTCGCTGGCCGCTAACTACAGAGGCAGGGTCGCTGGCCGCCAACAAGCAGAGGCAGGGTCGCTGGCCGTTAACAGCAGAGGCAGGGTCGCTGGCCGCTAACAGCAGAGGCAGGGGTCGCTGGCCGCTAACAGCAGAGGCAGGGTCGCTGGCCGGCCAACAGCAGAGGCAGGGTCGCTGGCCGCAACAGAGGCAGTGGACGCTGGTCGTATCAGCAGAGGCAGTGGGTCGCTGGCCACTAACAAAGTGGTGGCAGGGGTCGGGCTATTGCTAACAGCAGAGGCAGGACGCTGGCCGCGAACAGCAGAGGTGGAACGCTGGCCGCGAACAGCAGAGGCAGGGTCGGCCGCTAACTACAGAGGCAGGGTCGCTGGCCGCCAACAGCAGAGGCAGGGTCGCTGGCCGCCAATAGCAGAGGCAGACGCTGGTCGCGAACAGCAGAGGCAGGGTCGCTGGCCGCAACAGCAGAGGCAGGGTCGCTGGCCGCTAACAGCAGAGGCAGGGTCGCTGGCCGCTAACAGCAGAGACAGGGTCGCTGTCAGCTAACAGCAGAGGCAAAAATGCTGGCCGCTAACAGCAGAGGCAGGGTCGCTGGCCGCTGACAGCAGAGGCAGGACGCTGGCCGCGAACAGCAGAGGCAGGGTCGCTGGCCGCTAACAGCAGAGGCAGGGTCGCTGGCCACTAACATCAGAGGTTATGTTGCTGGCCGCTTACAGCAACGGTAGAATCGCGGGCGGCTAACCGTGTTCGTAGGGTTAATGGGAGGGTTGATGGCCGCTAACGGCAACGGTGGGGTGGTTGATGACTGCTGATAGCAGTGGTAGGGTGGTCGCCAGCTAATGGCGCTGGTAAGGCCGCTGGCCGCTAACAGTAATGGTAGCGTCGATGATCACCAATGGCAAGGGTAGGGTTGTTGACCGCTCATAGCCACGTGGCTTGCTGTTTGTTGCAATCTAGTGTAGGGCTGTTGGAACCAGATCTAACAAACCTACCACCGGCATTAGCGGCCAGCACCTCTATCACTAACATTATCAGCCAACAGCCCTATGTTCACTATCAGTGCCCCGGAATCCTGGCTGCAAACAACCCTGTTACAATTAGCAGCGGCCAGCAACCCTAGCACTGATATTGGTGACAAGTAGGGGGTAACTGGGCGCGATCAGCAGTCCTAGGGTTGTTGACTATCTCTAGCAACCAGAAGAGGTGGATCTGCTGGCTGCTAGTAGTATTGGACGCGCTATTGGAAACTAATGGCGATGGTAGGCTTGCTGGCCACTGTTAGCAATGGTAGAGCTGGGCGCCGCTACTATCAACGGCAGGGCTGCTGGCCACTACAAGAAGTTGAAGGGCTGCTCGCTGGTGCTAGAATTGGTTTGCCGCTGCTAGCGGACGTAGGGTTGTTGGCCGCAAATAGCGGTGGTTGGGTTGCAGGCTGCTACCAGCAGTCGTAAGGTTGCTGAAGCAATGTTGGGGTTGCTGGCCGCTACTAGTTCTGGTAGGGTTCCTATCCACAAATAGCAGCCGTAGGGTTACTGGCTGCTGATAGGAGTAAGGCTTGTAGACCGATGCAAGTTGCTGTCGGGTTGCTGGCCGCTACTAGTTCTGATAGGGTTCCTGTCCACAAATAGCAGCCGTAGGGTTACTGGCTGCTGATAGGAGTAAGGCGTGTAGACCGATGCAAGTTGCTGTCGGGTTGCTGGCCGTTGGAAGTAGGTGTCGAGTCACTGGCCGTTGATGGCCGTGGTAGGGCTCCTAGATACTACTAGTAGTCGTAGGGTTGCTGGCCACCAGTAGCGGAGATAGGGTCGTTGGCAGTCAATAGCAATGGTAGGGTTGCTTACCAATGTTGAGAGTGGCTTAGAGTGTAGGAATGCTGGCTGCGAGAATCAAGTGCAGTTTTGCCAGCCATTTGCGACGGTTGCAAGAGTATTAAAACCGTTGTAGCGTTGTCAACCACCGGCAGTTGATGTAGAGTTGGTAGCCAGTGGCGGCCGCTTTAGAGATGCTGGCCACTAGTAGCCATTACAAGGTACTAGCTCTGGTAGCAGAACTTGGTTTGCTGGCCGCTGGTGATGAATGTAGGGTTGTTGGCCGCTATTGTCGGGTGTGATGGTGTTGGCTACTATTGGCCGCTTCAAGGTTGCTAGTCTTTGGAAGCAGTTGTATGCCTACCGTTCGCAGTGCATGTAAGGTTGCGAGCCGTGCGTAAAGTGAGGCGTCCTGAAGGGTTGCAGCACCGTTCAAGTTGCTCGTTGTTGCCCGCATTTTAATTGTGATTGACTGCTGCTAGCATTGGCATAAATTCAGGTTGCCGTGGGCAATTTAGGGAGGTGTGTTGTTGACGTTATCTTTTCAAAACTGAGTGGATTTATCTCACACTACTGATATCTTGCTCAACCTTGTTCTCCTCACCTAGGAGACTTCACGTTAGGAGTGTCAACAAGGTTGTGATCTTGAAATAGAGGATTCCCGTCTCGTTGGTGTATTCCCTTGCTACCAGCTTTCACATCCTCCACAACGTCGTCCCCCAGCGCTCCCTGACGCCCCCATGCAAGCATAAGGCCACTACGTACATGAAGATACCAGCAGCCCCCATCACCTCCTCCTCTTCATGCGGATGCGCTCACTAAGCTTTAGGCGATTCCAATGTGATCCCGAGCGACCCCCCTACAAGAGACCCCTAAAGCCCCTCGCACATGCCCCCAACCTCAAAAACATAAGGCTACCAACACTTCCACATTGCCCCCACCTACACCCAACCTGCATATGGGACACGCAAGCAAAGGTAGTTCCCCACATGTGCGAGCGCTGCTGCTGTGCTGCTTCGTTCTAACTGCAGGTGTGAGAGCCCGTGAGCAACAAACACCAGAGTGACTTTCTTTCGAACTTCTGACGAGGGCGGGCACCTTCCGAGGGTCGGAGGCAGGCGAGAACTTCATGTTCACTGTGAAACATCCCACAGCCCGCAAGCGGCTGTCAATCCAAGGATCCCTTTCCGGGGTCAAGGTAACACTCGACGTCCTCGCAGGACCTGCACACAGACACGTGGCACGAAAGCATGCTCCTAGTATTCAGGCCGGATCTGCGGCGCACCGCTGTTTTGTTTCCACGCCGGCTGTTCCGAGGGTTGCAAGGCAGCGGCTAGGCTGGACTCGGCTCGACCCTTCGGAGCGTCAGGGATGTCCCCATCGAGGTCCTCGGAAGACGAGGAGGCCTCGGAGGCGGTGTCAGAGAGTTCCGTTCGATCCTGGGCGACGAAGTTTAATACCGCCACCCTTGAGCAAAGGTGCATTTGAAAATCTAGGAATTTGTATACGTTTTTGCCCTAAGATGTCCATACCAGGCTACTTACGCGCCTTGTGAAACGGGTGGCGAGGAAAGGAGCTATCCGGCTGCGTTGCTCCCAAGTGCTGCCGGCCTCAGACAAACGTTGTTTGCGGCCGAAGGCGAGATGTGTGGCACAAGCTTCGAGGAGCACAATCAGTGATACGGAACAAGCTTAGAAGCGCGGTACAATGTTACGGAGGCGTCATCACTTCGCGCAGTATCTTCATAAAGCTGACCACAAATTCAGGATGAGTCGCAAGCACGGGCTGATGTAGGATGCGCCAGTAGTTAGCATCCCCTTAAATTCAGCTGTACCTGAAGACACTGGCCAGTCCTAGGAGGTTGCATCGCCGGGTTGTTGTTGCCCAGCTGCTTAGCAGAAAGTGCAGCAGGAGAATCGGCCTTCACAACAGAGATTCCTTGGAGAAAGTCGGGGACGACTATTTTGCGAACAGCGGGCGGTCTACATGGCTTGCGCTGTGGAACAGACAACGCCGCACCCATTGTGCGGGACTCCACACGAGAGGGAAACTCGAGATTATTCTAGCTCTGCACGCATCAGACTTGCTCACTACTTATAATGGTCGCCAAAGGGATCCACGTCGATTAGTTTATGTCGCTCTGAGAGGTTTGGCAACTTAACGATATCCGAGCGGAATGAAGACGCTTCCCGAACATAACCCCTTGGTCGAAGATGGGCGACTGTCTGGATTTTCAAAGTGATTGTAAGATGCGACAGGACTTTCAGTTTGCTGAAGAAATGGAAGGTGACACTGTCGCAGTAGTTAAATGTTTCTGTGCCTGCTCATAGTCGAGAAGAAACCTCGCGCCCTAGCTGTGCAGCTGTCCAAATTTCTGATCATCAAGTGGCGGATATGTCAGAGCTTGCTGTGCACCCGGTGTGGGGCTGGAATTCTCCAAGCGAAAGCGTAGCCATTCGCACACGACAGCTTGTTTCCTTAGAATTCATTTCGATTTTCTCTTGCTAACTCTATGACGTTCGGGTTTTTGGCAGCCTTGGTACCATTCACGCGTGACACCGAGGCCCTCAGATGTGCCCTCGAATTTAAGCTCTCACCTTGCCCCCCCCCAACAACCACCCCAAATACTTTATTTCGGCAACCCTCTAGCATCTTGGGATGCTTTACACGCCGCTTGAATCGAAGTGATTCGGCCTATGCGGCCAGATTAGTCACCTCAACCAATCAGCCCCAGCCCCCCCCTACGGGCCACTTTCGACAACCTTATATAACACCATTTTGCACTAAAACTAGGGCGGCACAGGGCAAGCCCTTGCTCCCAAATTCACTCCACACCTCCCACCTTATGTCCTTCGCAAGTGGGCACCTGCCCCTTGCCATCTACGTCGCGCTAGAGCCCGCCACAAGCAGTGAACTCGGTGGTACCGACCTGCCCACACCCGTGTGGGGGCTAACCGTCATAGAGATATCGTTCCCCAGCCCCTCCCCCAAATATGGCGGATCCACGGGGTTCCAAGCCCCCCCAGGGGTCGAGTGAACCTTTGGGACATGTTTTACATCATTTGTGATGCACATGCCGCTAGGATTCCCACTTTCAATCCGGAGCTGATATCTCTATGACGTTCGGGTTTTTGGCAGCCTTGGTACCATTCACGCGTGACACCGAGGCCCTCAGATGTGCCCTCGAATTAAGCTCTCACCTTGCCCCCCCCAACAACCACCCCACATACTTTATTTCGGCAACCCTCTAGCATCTTGGGATGCTTTACACGCCGCTTGAATCGAAGTGATTCGGCCTATGCGGCCAGATTAGTCACCTCAACCAATCAGCCCCAGCCCCCCCCTACAGCAGGGCCACTTTCGACAACCTTATATAACACCATTTTGCACTAAAACTAGGGCGGCACAGGGCAAGCCCTTGCTCCCAAATTCACTCCACACCTCCCACCTCGTTATGTCCTTCGCAAGTGGACATAACCTGCCCCTTGCCATCTACGTCGCGCTAGAGCCCGCCACAAGCAGTGAACTCGGTGGTACCGACCTGCCCACACCCGTGTGGGGGCTAACCGTCTCCCCACTTCAACAACTTCGTGAATTCGAACAAGCGAGACTGCGCATGGAAGCACAAGTTCGCGACGAAGCCACACGGCGGCGTGAGCAACGTGGCCGTCATTCTGCTCAAGCTGGAGTGACACTTGCACATCTCATCACCAACCCCTGCGATGAACTGGACCAGCTCGAGCAGATGGAGCATGATACCCTTCTGCCGTGGGAGCGTCAGGAACTCGCAGAAGATGGACCATTAGCACTAGTGACGGAGCTAATGGCAATTCAGACTGAGACAACCCGTGTGCCCAGGATCCTTGTACTTTTCAGCGGTACTGGCTCGGTAGAGAGAGAGAATTCCTAAATTGCTTCCCCGCCGCTTCAGTGGTGACTCTCGACTCCGAGCACATTTGGCATCCCACTCATGTGCAGGACATCTTACAGTGGGACTACAAGGAATACCCGCCTGGATTCTTCGATGTCGTTTGGGCCAGCCCTCCCTGCAGGCAGTATAGTCAGGCGCGCACCACTGGAGGACCTCCCGACCTTCCTCAGGCTGACAAGATCGTGCGGCGAACATTGCAGATCATCGACTACCTAGAGCCGAAGCACTGGTTCATGGAAAACCCCAGAGGTCGCTTCCCCAACGCGCTGCGGCTTCGCCCCATGATGCGCCAGCTTCCCCCCCCGCTGGTGTGCACCTACTGCATGTACGGTATGCAGTACATGAAGCCCACTTGCATATGGACGAACTCGGCGCCACCCACGCCCTTGCTACGCTGTACTGCTTCGACACCATGTGCGTGCAGATGGGCGACCGGCAGCCATCGAAAACTGCACAGCTGGGGCCCCATCCGCAGCAAACTGGAGCGGGACAATCCGCAAGCGTATACCCTGTACCAGCGCCCCTGCTGCGACAACTTTTGATACGGCGAGATAAACAGGCGCCGTGAATATATTATCAGTATACAAATAAACACTGCAAAGTTGGACAGCAATGCAAGTGTACGGATGAGCGGGTTTGTGAGTGCAGTCTCTGTAAGAAGATCTGCTGAAGCACAACGCTTCCTCACTTTTGTACCATACGTCTCCCATCATCTTAGATGGTACCGCCATTGGGTTGTGAACCCGAGACGTAGGTTGAACGACCAGCATGGTAATAACGACTAGTTCGTTCATGCTGCGCATGCGAGTTCCGCGCATGCTGAAAGCCAAGATGGTTCTTGTTTGTATTCAAGATGTATCTTTGCTTTGCCATCTTCGAGTTCGACATACGAACTCTCGATGACAGGGATGCCTCATGATATGACATTATCATCTTGAGCCGAAGTGTGACATCGGCTCTCGAGTGGTTGACCCTGCAACCTGAGTGACGAGTGAATAAGTAGAGCACTTGAGAAGTGTTTAGCCTTGAGAACTCGGAACCGAATTATCGTTTGTACCTCAATCTGGCCCTGATCCAGTATATTATAAAAATCCGAATTGTGTACCTTTGCACGTTCAATCAAAAAACAGATCTCCGAGCATCTGTCGTCGTGCCCCTGGCACATTTGGTATCAGCGTGCTGCGATTTCGCCTCTGCGCAACTCGCCCACGGGCCTATTGAAACTTTCGTTGTGATACAGGGGGAGAGCTGTACTTCCGGCTATCTGTGCGCAATTTTAGCCTCCGTAAGTACATTTTTTTTCGTATACAACGGCCGTATCCTCTGGAAAACATCTCCAAAACTTCATATTTTTGCTCCTTAACACTGGGGGCTCAAACTGGCTCAGAAACCCAAGCATTCGTTTTCCGATCTTAAACCCGAAGTCCGTCCCAGGCCACAAACGACCGTCAGGGAGCACCCTAAAGGGTTTCCCCGGTCTACAGTAGCCAAGAAAACGATATAGCTCACCTTTCAGAGCCCCAAAAAGGCGAAAAACCGCCCAAAACAGCCAAAAATAGCCGTTTTTGACAGTTTCCAGCCTACCCCAAAACCTCTCCCAGTAGCCCCCACCACCGAAAACCCCCTCCTTAGACCCCATAGAACAGCCTAGAAACCCCTGATACCGCCCTCACGGCCATCAGCAGCGGGGAAAGCTCCACCAAAAGGCGCTTTCAGCAGTTCTGGGACGTTTCTGGCAGCCCTTCAGCACCTCCTGGTATCTTCCAGCAGCGCACTGACTGGGGCTTTTCTTGGGACCTACGGAGTACAGATACCGTCTGGGACCTCACTGGACCCCCATATTGGACCTGACACCTCCTTTTTCACTGCTGCTTGACTCTTGCCCGCGCGCCTAGGCACTCAAAAATCGTGTCGCGGAGCCCTGGCCAAATTTTGAGTTCGCTGGTGTATGGCAGTACCCCCTTCGCCAGAAGAATACAGAAGAGCGTGGTGGAAGCAAGGACCTATCAAGTGGGTATTCCCTCCGGACCCTACCTATCCACCAGCAGGCGCTTTCTGGCAGAGCGGCCCTTGGAGCGGTCCTCCTTCCCCCTCTTCCTCTGACGACGAAGAGGAGAACAGCGACTGAACGCCTGGGTAGAGTCACGCTGGCTATCCCACCAGTACATCACGATTTCGTGTGGCTTCAGGTCGGAAACCTCCTCTTCCGCTACCCGAACTCCCAAGACCTAACAGCCTTCCCCGCGCTCCCTGGTTCATACCCAGTGCAAGGAATCGAAGAGTGGCCTTGGGTCCCCCCATCTCCACCTGGAAGCCTCGCTCCTTCACCTCCAGAGAGTGACATCGACGAGGACGAGACTGATTAAATAAAAAGGCGAGCACTCACTACTTTTGCTCACCTGTGGCTATTGCCACACCCAGTCTTTGAACTCAACCAGCTCAGCAGTCAGAATGTCACAGCAGACATCAGAAGCATTTCCCAGCATGAGTGTCAGCGCAGAGCAGCTACACCACACACTGTTCTCCCCCATGACCTTCCCATCGCCCACCGCATACGCTTCCGCTCACCCCATTCCACATCCAGGCACCACCATGCCCTACACAGCGGTGCCCCGCCCTTATACTATGCCGGATGGCACCCCCGCACAGGCTGTATGATGGAACGGCGTCAATTGGGTATTGCCCCAATCAGCGCCCCTCGCTGGGGGAGTATCACCAGTGCCGTTCACACTGGGAACCCATCACCCCGTGGGCGCATATCCCACACCGTTCCAACAACAGCTACAGCAGCAGCAGCAGTGGCTCGCGTACCAGCAGCAGCAACAGCAGTGGCTTCAACAGCAGCCACTGGAACCGATGCAGCAGCAGTTACAGCAGCAGCAGTTACAGCAGCAGCAGCTACAGCAGCAACACAGCAGCAGCAGCAGCAGCAGCAACAGCAACCGCAGCCGCCACAACAGCCGCAACATCGACCACAGCAGCCCCATCAGCTGGCACCAGCCACCTCCGCGCTTCATGACTCAGGCGCGGATCTCTCATCGCTGCAGCACTTCATCAGCATCGGCGCCGCGGCCCTGCCGGACCCTCTGCAGGTACCCCTTGACAGCGGGGTTCAGCAGAACGTCTTGGGCGGTACCCAGCTCTTGGTGCGTCACCTTCCCGCGGTGGCGACAACCTCAGAGACTCGCCGGCGTCGGCGTTCCCGAAGGGCATCTTCGGGCCCTGCGACACATGGCAAACATCTTCCAGGCCCAAGCCACGCACCTGATCACTCTGACCCCGACTCCGGTACGGACATCAGCCGCACCAGCACGGGGACCAGAGGCAGCCGAAGCACGCAGGCACGGGCTGAGCGCAGGCGGAGGGCCGCCCACAGGTCCGGCTCCGACTCGGACGCGAGCAGCCGAAGTGAACACATTCGCAGAGAAGTCCTGGCGGCAGTACAGGCCCTGGACATCTCCGCGGTGCTCTCGAGAGGACTCGCGCTGCCTGGTGCGACGGCATCGGCAGGAGCCTCCCCACCAAGCGACCCTCAGGGCAGCGCACAGGGCCTGACGGCGGACCATCT
Organism: Cymbomonas tetramitiformis; assembly: GCA_001247695.2. NCBI lineage: Eukaryota > Viridiplantae > Chlorophyta > Pyramimonadophyceae > Pyramimonadales > Pyramimonadaceae > Cymbomonas > Cymbomonas tetramitiformis. The sequence continues at coordinate 1,396 of LGRX02004649.1, read as the reverse complement.
ACACGAGGCAGACGCCGTCGCCAGCGTAACCCCTCCAGTGCCTCAGACCGCCGCTGAGACCGCTCCCGCCGAACCTCCCACTCAGGGCCGGCCAAATCCCCATAACATGATGGTGGCCCGCCGGCGGCAGTCGATGGAGACGGTGGTGCACGGCGGTGGCAATCCCGACTCAGAGCCCAGAGACTCCAGCCCAAGCGACTCGCCACCAGGCCCCCCTAGTGATCCACCTCAAGATCCCCCTGACGATCCCGCACCAGAGCCCTCCTACCCTCAGTACCCAGAGGTCAGAGCCCTCTTCGTCACCCACGATGGTGGGTCATTGTGGGTGCACCAGTCAGCTGGGGTGCGAGGCGCGGCAACCGTCTCCCTACCATGGGACGAACGCCGCCGGGCTGGGGTGCAGGGCGACGCCATCTTGTTCAGGATCATGCACCTGCTGGGAGCGCCGCTGACTGCATATGCGCGCATGGGAGGCCGGCTACACCATGCACCCCTACCCCTTACCAACCCTCGTGTGGAGACCTGGGTCCTCATGGTCGACCGCGAGGTCATGGATATGGCAATGGGGGACCCAGCCGCGGCCAATGTGCGGTCTACCAGCATGGGGCAGCCAGTATGGGAGTGGATCCCTGCTACTGCGCGGGAGTCGGAGATGCAGAACTTCGATCAGGACGGGCTCGCCGCGTGGTCGGAGGTCAGCAACTCCGATTGGTACCGGAGCATGAGCGTGGTGGCCGCACAACCATTCACACCCCTGCCCTTCCATACACCTCTTCCACTCCCCGCACCACCATCAGCCCCTACATTACCGCCCACTCCGACCGCAGTCCCCACAAATCCCGCGCCTGCACCTCCACCCGCGCATGCCCCGGGACCACCACCTCCTGCCCGTTTCCCCCATTCCGCCGCCGCAAACCCCGTTCACTCTGCCGCTGCCGCGAACCCCGTTCACTCTGCCGCCGCCGCGAACCCCGTGCTCTCTCCCAGCGCCACCCCCTTTGTTCCAGGCATCGTCCGTCTGCCGCAGGGCACTAACCTGCGAGCATCTCCAGACGAGGTCCGCCTGGAGCACAAGACCAAAGAGATGGTGCTAAAGCTCGTCAAGAGCGTCACCAGGTTCCCCCGCTCCGCGTCCGACACAAAATCGGCCGACAAGGAGGGCCTCCTGACGCAGCTGGAGCACTACTCCCACATGGTGCGGAAGGTATTCCAGGAGGCCATCGTGATCGAAGCACCGACCACTCCCAGTTGTACGCCATCAGTATCAGAGTACCAGGCGAGTGTGTCAAGCCTTCTTTGGAGCTTCAAGGAGTACACTCTTCAAGACCAGCAGAGAAAGTTCTTGGAGCGCGCAGCGGGGACCTTTGGGTCCGAGCAAGCTTGGCACCAACGCTAC
>LGRX02004647.1:42453-137959 GCA_001247695.2 Cymbomonas tetramitiformis | reverse complement strand
ATCTGCGAACTCCTTTTCCGCAGGTCCCTAAGCTGCTGCCAGATTTCCGGCGACACCGTCTCGTCTATCTCGTCCTCCGGCGGTTCCGGGGAGGCCTGAGCAGTCTGTGGGGCTGGCGGCGAGGTAGTACTTGGCGGGGCGGCCGGTACCGGCGGGTCTGTGGTCTGCGGAGCTGGCGGCGGGGTAGTGTCTGGCGACACGACCGGTGCCGAGGCTCGCGACTTCTGACTCTGAGGGCTCGGGACGGTGGGGACTTTTGGTCCCGGCGGCTGCTCGGCGGAGGGGCCACTTTCAGCACCAGGCTGACCGACTGCTGCGACCTGGTCACGCCAACGCACTCGCTTACGCCGTGCTCGGGGGCGTCGCTCCGCGACCAGACCCCGGCCCTGCTGGAGCGCCGCGGCTGCCTGCGCGTGCCAGGTGGGTGGCTTCCCGGCCGCGTGATCCTCTATCGCCTGCCTACGCACCGCTGGCGGAAGCAACGCAAATGCTCCGTTCGCCTCCTGTTTGCTAGCGAAAAAGCCGAGAGGGTCAGGGTGATCCCCGGCCTCGTCGACCGTGCTCGCAAATCCCTGTGGCCTAATATCCTCGACCACCGCCCCTACTCTCTGCAAATGACATGCTCCTTCCACGTCACTGTAGCCGGACTCGGAGCTGTCCGAGACCAACCCTCCCGGCCCCTCAGACTCCTCAGCTCCGTCCGGCACCGCTGCGCTGGGACGCACGCTGACTTCACCATCCTCGGACCCGGAGGAGGGTTCTGACGCCAGGCCTGCTACAACATCGTTGGGGGAATCTTCGTCGGAGTCTCCCCCCCCCTTGTCGCAGGCCAACGCGCCAAAAGTCCCATCGGGGCCGAGGTAGACGACGAAAGCCTGCTCCTCTCTGTTTCGGAGGGTCCGCAGGTCCCGGCGAGCCCGACGTTGGCTCAAAAGGACTCCCTGTACCAGTGCCATTGCCGTGTCCTTGGACCGACTGGGGTCCGGTGACCCCGGCGAACAGCCGGTGATGACGACCTCTTCCCTGCCCTTGGTGAACCGGACCGAACCCCAGTTCTTATAATCCAGCGTAACCGGGGAAAGGTTCGCCAGCCAAGGACCCCCCAGGATGACATCCACCTTGAGGTCGAGTGGCATTACCCGAAGCTCAACCTGCTGGCCGTAAGACCCCTTCGACGTCTCAGCAAGGAGCTTGGGCCTGATGCAGGAATAAGCATCATATGTGGTGCCGTCAGCCACTCGAACCCGCATGGCTTGCTCGTGGCGCACCGGCTTGACGCCGGAGAGCCTCTGCAGTGTACTCTTTGCGATGATATTGGTGGATGCTCCCGAATCCACTAACACCTTGACTCTGACGCCCGCAATCCAGGCCCAAAACAGCAACAACGTCGGTGTGCGACTGTGCCTGTCGAAACTCCTCGGGCGCGCTCCCATCGAGGACACCGCCGCCAGGGACTCACACCAGCTCGGACTGATATCGCCGTCCTGCATTATGCAGTCCAGGCGGGTGACTGACGTTTCTGCGTCGGAGTCACAGTCCGGGAGGCAGTAAGTACACGCGTCCGCTAGCAGGCCGATGGCGACTGCTTTCTGAACTGCGCTGCGCTCCGGGAAGTCTGGGGGGGACACCGCGACTTGGACCGACGCTGCAGCCAGTTTAGCCGCTATGTGCTTTCTGACTTGCTCGTCCCGGTGCATCAGCTCATTGTCTTGCTGAAGTTCCCTATTCTCCCTTTCCAACTCCTCATTTACGAAGGCGTGGAAGTCCGCATGGCGTTCTGTTGAGGTAGAAGCCGGGTCCCTACCCTCCAACTCGTACCTGCGCTGCAATCGAGAGGTTCGAAGCGCCTTGTCTTCAGGAGTCAGCCATGGCCTGCGTTTCGGGCCCAAAGCCTGGCGAGCCCTGCTTCGGGTCAACCACGGCCGCCTGGGCTTTGAAGTTCTCTCTGGTGGTGAGAGTTCTTCTCCTTCGGCAGGCTTGGGTTTGGCAACGCGAACAAACCGTCCGAACTCCTGATCCAAGATGGCTTTGCGTCGGCGATTGAACTCGCGCACCCTGACGAGCCGCTTCAAGCGCTTATCTAACTCTTCTCGATTCAACTGGGGCTTACTAGTCGTGGGTCCAAGCTTCTGGCGCATCCGCCTTTGCCCTGCCCTCCAAAGCGCAAGGGACTTGACCGACCGGACCTCTGACTCTTCCAGCTTTAGATACCTTTCTAGCGCCCTGATGGCGGAACGCAGGCGAGCACTTGGCTGCTGGGCCTGAAAGGCTTTCCTAACTCTGGGGGGTAAACGCTGAGCTCTGAACTTCCAGTGCCCGCGAACACTCGCAACATCCGACCCCTGGTTCTCCAGGTGCTGTTGGTAGACTGCCCGTGGCTCAACTGTGTGGCTCGACCGGTTTTTACCCCGGGTGTCCGCACCGGTGATCCAACAGAGCAGCTCCCACGGCTCCTCGGGACGCGGAACCGAGGCGGTCGCTGGGGTTCTGGCGGACTTCCAGAAGTTTGCCTGCTCTCTTTGGACGCGCTGCTCGACCTGTTCCCGCTCAGGAGGCTCTGGGCTTTCCGTGCGGGTGGCGGCTAGCATGTCTAAACCTTCCTGCTCATACCTCTCGACTCGACTCTGGCTCTTGAGGTGGCGCCGGGCGCTGCCACTAAGGTGTCTCCCACACCTTCTCCACCTATCATGCAGCACCTGCATCGCTGTGGACGCCGGCGCGGGGCCCTTTTGTCCCCCTGACCCCGCACTGACGGGGCCCGCGCCCTTTACTGCGGGGAGGACGCCCCGGGCTGGGGAGCGTCCTCCTGGACAAAATCCAAACCGATGGCAGCCAAAGCTTCCTCCACCGACTCGTCCCCTATTAACGCCAGGGTGTCCTCCAGGAGGCACTTGGCCCACTCCTTCGGGCGCTGGCTCGCCTGCGGACAGTCGCGGGCATAATGGTCCATGCTTTTGCACAGACGGCAGCCCTCGTACTCTGGGGAGCCGAGTCGTTGCCCTGTGGGTGTCGGAGCGCCGGCGGATGTCGCCATGGCTAGCAGCTCCTCCGTGACATCTACGTGGGCCAGCAGCTGGACCGAGCGGCTCGTCTTATCCTGGCTCTGCCGCAACTCCCGCTCAGCCTCTATGGCCCAAGTCAGGAGTTCGTGGCGGCCTTTACTGGCCGTCCGGCTCAGAGTCAGGACCGAAGCGCCTTTCCTCTCGGCTATAAGGAAGACCTTCCTCCTTATCTCCGGTATCAATCCTGTAAGGAATATCTCCAGCAGCTCCTCTTCCGGCACCGGAGAGGTGAGCTCGTGGGCAGCCAGCATGCTCACGATGTCGTGAGCAAGGTGCACCCCGTCCCAGAACTCGCGGACCGTGCGAGTCTGTCTGTCCTGACTTTGACGCACACGACGCAGGAACGGACCGATCGACGCCATTTCCCCCTTGTCGGGCATCACCAGTTGCGCCAAGGGAACCACTATGACGTCCAAGGTGAGGTTCTTACCTCCCCGAGCCTCCGTCAACACCGAGGAAAGCTCGCGGTACTCGGAGCTGAGTTTGCCGAAGCAGTGTCTGGCCACTTCTGACAGCAGGGAGTGGTCCGACAACACCTTCTCCTCACCCCCGCTCTCTAGTGGTCCCAGACGCGCCATCTCCATGGCGTAGCGCACCGGCTCCAGTTCCCGAACCTCCCTGACTTGCCGAACAAATCGGAGGAGCCGACCAAAGACGTGGGACGACCCCTCCACCTCTGTGTGGTATTTGTCCACCGCCTTCTCCATGGCTCTGGTGGCCTCCTTGAGAGCGTGCTGCTCGTCCTTACGACTGTAATGGCTCCGGGGCTCCCTGTAACGAGAGGAAGACGAGAAGGTGAACTGGCTGTCGCCATCCCCGTCTTCGCCATCGCCGCCAGGGTCCTCGTCCGGACTCCCCGGGCCTCCCGGCCCTCCAGGGTCACCGCCCCCCGAGCCACCAGGACCACCATGACTGCCGGCACCGGGCATCTCCGAAAGCTCGTTTGGCTCCGAGTGCTCCAGTTGAGGGACCATCCCCCCCCGTCTCCCGGTGTGTCTGCCGCCTTAGGAATCGGAGGTGGCATCACAGCCGGAAAGTGGTCGAAAGCACCGGGCCACACGTCCGCGGCGCAAAACCCACACACCGGCAGGTACACCTTTTTCATGAACGCCACCACACTTCTCTTAGCGCTCGCCCGACACGCCCACATACGCACCGGGCTCTCCTCGTGCCCGCACCCACAGCGAGCGCAGCTCTCTGCGACGGACGCCAAGGCCGTCGTGAGGCTGTGAATCACCTGGGCCCCGAGGACCCTGTCCTCGTCCGAGATCCTTGCCTTCAGGCACTGCCTGATCTGGTTGGTAGGGTGTAAGCACCCGGCGACCTGACCAAGGGTGCGATACCTACGAGCAGCGTCGTAAAACAGGCGCTGGGCATCGATCCCCGAGGTGGCATACCCGACCACGTGCTTCCGGAGGGCGTCGCAGACCTGTATAGGAAGGGAATTAAAGTCCCATGAGTGCGGTGGAGACGCTGTCACGTCCGCGCGCGACTCCTCCGGAGGGCTTTGAACGTCCCGGTTCTCGCCGTCACAGGTGACGACGGAAGCCGGCTCTACCAGCTCATGTCCCTCTCGGGAGATGGGCGTCTCCTGAACCGGACTCGACGCTGCCGCTGAGGGCCCCCGAGCGTCTGACTCCACGGGCCCTGGGGGCGAAGCCTGAACCAGGGCGAGCCTTTGGACTTGTGACTCTATGACCGCCTGCAGCCTCTCCTCCAGCTGGGCCTCGGCTGCCGCTCGCCGCTCCTCGGCGGCTACCTGCTGAGCGACGCTCTCGTCGACAGCCAACTGCCGGGCAGTCTCCCGGGCTTCTGCGGCCAGCCGGTCTGCAGCCCAGCGCTCTTCGACAGCGCGTCGCTCGGAGACCCTGCGTTCCTCGGCAGCGCGCTGATCGGAGATCCTGCGCTCCTCGGCAGCTCTTTGACTCTCTTGGAGTTGCCGAGACAGCTGTTCCAGGCGAGCCTCGGCAGCTGCCTCCCGAGCTTGCGACTCCTTCTGCCAGGCTTCCTTCAGCTCTTGCAGGTCCTGACTGTTCCTGCTCGAAGTGGACTCCGGGGACGACGACGTGTTCCCTGAGGAAGTCGGACCGGGGTGCGGGACCGATGGTGCTCGACTGGGCTTCCGGGTGCGAGGCACCGGGCGACTGGGGCCGCTCGGCTTAGGCGCCTGAGTCCTGGGCCTCGGACGTTCCGCGGGATGCTCTTCCTCCGATGAGGACGAGAGGGGAGCAAACCGGTTCGACCAGTTCCCACCGGGGGCTGCGGAACTCGGAGGTGCTGCACCTGACTTCCTAAGACCCCTGTGCGACTTCCGGGTGCGGCCGCTCATTCTGACGGCCGCGACGACCGCTCTCCTTACCTCCTGGAGGTCCGCCCCTTGGCGTACCAGCTCCCCTGGTCTGCCGGCGTTGATGGCAAAGACAGAGAATCTACACCTCTCAAGGGAGTTGTGAGGGTCCTCGCGCTTTTGCTGCATCAACACCCTGGACTCGGAGACTGACTGCTGGTGGATCTCCAGGCGATAAGCGCCGTCCTCGGAGAGCCCATAGTCCTTGAGCTGGAACCACATTAGCCCCGACAGCGGGTGGTCTTTCCCCAGGCGCTTTAGGCCTCGACGGATGTCCTGCCACATAGACTCCTGGTCGGAATCCGAGCAAGAGCTGACACCGGATGAGGTTCCCGCCTTCCTTACCGGACGGCGGGCACTCGTTCCCTGGGACGAGTCCGAGCTGACTGGGGTCGTCCTGGGGAGCCGGCGCCACTCGCGAAGACACCTCCTACCCATCTGGGTCATCCGGTGTCTCCGGGCTCCAACCCACCAGGTGCTCCTCTCCTTGGCGAGCATCGTCTGCTGGTGCCATGCCATGAAGACAGCTCCAGCTTGACGTCTGCCTCTGCGCCACAGACCCTGTGTCTGGACGACATGCTGGCGCCATGCTGCGAAAGAGGACTCGACCCGGCGCCGACTGCCTTTGTCAAACAGGCCTTGAAGTTGGGCGACCTGTTGGGTGACGTCATTCCACGCTTGGAATGCCAGGCGCTGGAGCTCGCGCTGATGCGCTGACTGGTCCGTCCTGGCCCTCCATGCGACCCACGCAAGCCGCGCTGTTGCGCGCTGACGAGATGGCAGGGAGACTCTCGCACGTCGTTGCGCTGAATTCAGCGCCCAGGTGCTCCATTGACGGAGGGCCAATGCGAGCATGGACTGACGTCGCTCTCCTCGCCAAGCCGGATTGGGCTGGATGCGAGACTCGCGCCCCCGTGACTGGACGACGTCTAGCTGCTCTGGGCGCCGGACATCATCAGACTCCCCTTCTGCCGGGGGACTCCAGTCACTGGCTCGGTAAACCTCAAAGCGCCCTGGGGCACTGATGAGATTCCCTTGCTCGCTCCCCACGAGGGAAGAGAGGGAGGACGCTGCCGGTCCCGACGTCGGTTCCCGACGGACGACCCTACTACTCGCACTCCTGCTGGACGCAGGGAGTGGGGAGAAGGGAGCTGCCGAGGGGTTCAACCCCTTAGCAGAGCGGTCCGAGTCCGACCCGGAGCCGGCGCCTGCCGCCGGCGGTGCCGGGGCCTCGGGCGACGCACGCTTCCGGCGCGCCGGCTGCCGTAGCGCCGAGCTCAATGCGAGCTCGGACACTGGCTCAACCTCACTGACCCTCGCTGGTGAAGGGGTGTTTGGTGGCGAGGCCCTGGGGGGCCCACCAGACAACCCTGGAGGGGCTCTCAGGGGCGTGCGCGCCGGTGTAACCTCGAGGGTTTCACCGACGTATTGGCGCGCAAGCGCGCGCCGCACTCCCCCCCCCCTCTCACGGGAGCGCCAATCCCGGCTGTCTGACCCGCCTGCTGCGCCCCAGAACTCCCCAGAGCCTGGGCCGGCTGGCAGGTTCGCAGTGCGAGACCCCGACCGACCGGACCCCACGGCCGAGCCGGGGGCGGCGCCGGCCCGACCCCCCCCACGCCGGCCCGACCGACCGAGGCATTCCTCCTCATCTGAATACATGGGCATAGTATGCGTGCTATGCGTGAGATTCAATCTAGCTAAAGCCGAAAGCGTACACGACACACGTGGCAACTAGCAACCGCCGATCTAGAAATTTACCACTTGCGCCCGAGCACAAGTGGCCACACCGGCCGAAGCGCGGAGATTTCCGGAAAGGAAGATCCTAGAAAGCTAAATCAAAGGTAGGGGAATTCCCGAACCAACCCCGAATTTCAGCAAAGGCTTACGCAAAATTGAAAAATTTGCGCAGCGCTTCCGCCGCGAAGGGTCGAAATTGCCGAAAAACGGAGAAGATTCCAAAATCCCGCACCTGCGAGTCCAAAAAGCACGTATGCGTGCTATGCGTGTATGCGTGCCAGGACTTAAGGCAACGCTCGCACCTAAAAAGATTGTCGTCGAGCTAGATTTCTCCACACCGACGCGGCTCCAAGCAACCTGGAACCCTCAATCCCACACACCACCGCGCAACAAGAACGAGAGCACAGGCATTCTCGATTTCGTAGTGCTAGTACTCGCTAACTAATCGCACAAGGCGGGGCGGGTTGATCAGAATTTGCGCAAGAAAGACAAGGAAGCAACGTGAAAACACGAACTAATTACCATTTTGTAGGAGTCCACACTTGACTTCTTCTCTTCTTTACGGTTTCGGACTTATACTATTCTACACTTATTAAACGACCGCACGAGGTATGCTTACGATTGGTCAACTACAAGACTTCGGTTTCGTAAATCTTAATAGTTATGCTTTTGCTATCAGTGCATGCTTTCAATACACAATATACAGCAGTTACGGCTCTTTACTTTTATGTTTTACTTTTCAGTTCAGTTCATCTCCCCGAAACGGGTTACTCTTAGAGTTCTTATACATTCAGGAACTCTTTCCATAACTCAACTGTACCGAGTACTCCGTACAACAGTCTAGGCACCTCACATCAACATCATTCTGATCGGTCCTACTGTACTCCGTACTGAGTACTTCTGCGTTTTATACTTAGCCGTTTTTCTTGCTCTTGTGCTTGCCTCCTAGCACATTGAGTGGAGAGGAGGCTTTCGTTGGCGAGGATTTTGTCATGGATTCCAAGCTGAATGTGTGTCATCCACTTGGTAGAAAATCGGTGAGTTTACTACTGCCCTGATGCTTATTTTTCCTGCGTTCCGTATGCTGATCCCCTAGCATACCATGGTCTGTGGTGCCTGTTGGCCGGTGGTGAGAAGTTTATGAGTTGGGTACACCCACTCAACCTAGGTGCCAGGAGTCAGGAGTACCCCCATCAGACCGAGGCACAAGTCTTGATGCCCTTGGCATACCATGGTGTGTGGTACCCGGTGCACCATTGCCGGTGGTGGGAAATCTTGCGGGTGGCTACATTGACATATGCTCTGGAACCCTTTTTCCACTTGCTGACCTCCGCGACGAGATGAAGCGGGAGCTTTACCTCCAAGCATTGCCTAAATCAGGAATGTACCGCCCGTCCGCTTCCAAGAAGGGGACCATTGCTGTGACAACACTTCCGGGTGTTAACACTCAGAGCGGCAATCATGTGTACCCTGAACTCCAATATGCTAGGAACGAAGAGTTTTGGAAACTCTTGTCGTGGCACTATCTCTCAAAGAAAGAATTTCCGTCACCGCTTTCACGATATGCCACATGTGCACATGACATTCATACAACACGTAAAGCGTGCAGAGATGATTCGGGTGACCCCAGAAACTGCTACGCCATTAGAAGAAGTCTTTTTGACATCATCATTGACGACCGTGGACTAAACGAGAATGGATGTGAACTGTTTTGCAACCCGTTGAACTCACACCCTAGGATTCATTCGAGAAGATGTATTCCTTCAGATCAGATGAAAGCCGCCCTTCGTTCGGCCCTTTTGTGCAAATGGCAGGATCGGTTTTGATGAACTTGCATATCAAGGTATGGTTTGCCGGAGGTCAACATTAGCATAAAAATTTTATTTTTTTTTATTTGATAAATAGGTTGGCTGAACCTATCTAAACATATTATGCGCTTCGGGGAGTCAAGTGGTTAAGGCATGAAGAAGTTATGGTCGATACCGTTCCGCGATCTCCCATACTTAACCATACTTAAGCACCAACTAAAAACACATATATCTCGAGATCTAGATCTGCAAATTTTTATGCTAATGTTGACCTCCGACAAACCATACCTTGATATGATGCCTACGTCGACCCTATCACTAATATGGGTAGGAATGTTTATGGGAACCCCCCGTTTTATGGTAAGGAAATATTTTCGAACTCAACGGTCATGGCTACCCTGGAACTCGGCCACCGTGCAGCAAACACTGTTCCAGGATTCCGAGGCATCTGGATCCTCCCACTCTCTCCAAAAAAATCAAGAAAAGTGGATTGCGTAAAGGATTTAAAATGGTCTTCAGATTTCCTCATAACACCATTCCTTTCATCCCACACGGCTAATGTACTGGACGGGAGATGACCCGGAACCCGGTCTTTTTTGTCGCATGCATGGTCATTTATGTCGCTGTCGCAAGAAATCTTTCTGTCGCATGTCAAAAATTCCGAATCTTCTGAAAAAACCGGAAACGGGCAGTCGTTCCCTTAAAGGGACGATGCAAGATTTCACAAAAAAAGGTTGGGGGACGAAATGACATCGTCATCGGAACACTGTCAAAACTGCTCAAAAAATTTCCACGTCACAAATTTTGATGTTCAGCGTCGTCACTCGCCTTTGGAAGATACACCATCCCCCCATCGACTATTTTTCGACCGCCCGATCGAATCGTCGACCGAACGATCGGACAGTCAGATGACAGATGCTTGAAGAAGGGCATCTTCAAGTTGTCGCAAGGATCTTGAATACAACACAATCCTACATCAACTAATTTTCGACCGATCGATCGAATCGTCGACCGAACGATCGGACTGTCCGATCTCGCGTGCTAACGGATACGTTTCCGCAGACAAGATCTTGAAATTGTCGCAGCGATCTTGAATATACTCCAATCCTACATCAACTAATTTTCGACCGATCGATCGAATCGTCGACCGAACGATCGGACTGTCGGGTCTCGCGTGCTAACGGATACGTTCCGAAGATAAGATCTTGAAATTGTCGCAGCGATCTTGCATATACTCCAATCCTACATCAACTAATTTTCGACCGATCGATCGAATCGTCGACCGAACGATCGGACTGTCGGATCTCGCGTGCTAACGGATACGGTTCCGAAGACAAGAGCTTTAAGTTGTCACAGCGATCTTGAATACAACACAATCCTCCATCAACTGATTTTCGACCGATCGATCGGACCGTCGACCGACCGCCCGATCACTTAAAACACAGAAATCCGCTCGATCGATCAGAAATCCGCATTGGAAATCGAATCTTGGGGTTGTCACAAGAAGTGTCGCATAGTCGCAAGACTGTCGCAAGGATCTAGAATGTAGAAGATCCACTCGGGATACGATACTCACTCGATCGTCGTAGGTCACATCTTGAACAACTACAGTATCCTTAAGCGGCCGACAACCCGTCATTCCGAGGTGCCGACAACGACCAACCGACCTGTGTATTGCTGTTTTCTGTTTTTTTGTTTGACTGTATTAGTTTCTGAATAGCGCACTGTTTCCTGAAGTCCTGTCTGCTCCGTTTTTTTTTGTAATTTGTTTCTACGCTGGGATTGCGCGCTTCCGATCTCCAACGCTCATGCTCTGAGCGCGATGTGCTTTCGTTTTGCAGGATCTCGTGCGTTAAACGACAGCGACTGAAGTCCTGGCTGCTGGCTCCCTTTTAATATTTTGTTTTGACTTTGGTAGTGCGTCAATGCCTTCGGGAATTTTGCAAGCCGACTCCCATTTCTGCACTTTAGCGTGCAGTCGCTTACAGCAATTCGTGCGTTGTCGGCGACTGGCGCACTGTCTCCCTTTCCGAACTTCGTTCGTTTTTATGGAGGGAGTGCTTGGAGCCCGTTGGGCATCTTGCCCGTCGGGTCGGGTTCGATTCCCAACACCTCTGCTGACTGGCGTGCTGTTTTTTTGCAGGATAGCATGGGATTTCGGCGTCAGCAATGCTGTCTTTTTTTGTATTGCCTTTATGCAGTTACGATGTGTGAGCTATTTTCCTGATGACTATCCTGACCTGTACTAATTTACAGATCTGTGCCCTCAGGAACTCTGTTTCGCCGTCTGTCGCACTGGATGGAGCTGCCCGCATGTCGGCCGAGTTCGAAGACTGTTATTGCCTACTTTAGGATAGTTGGTTTGTTTAATGCTATCACATTTAGTTTTAGTTTGCCTGTTCGTTCTTGCTACATGCTTTTACATTGTAATAATAGTATATGTTGGATTGGAGCAAATTCCTGTTTGCATCCTGCAGTGTTCACGTGAAGATTGTGCTCTGATATTGTAATAATAGAGCATATTAATACTGTGCAAAATTCCTGTTTGAAACAATAAACCTATTATTCGTCTGTGTGTTTTACCACTGGTTTGTTTTCGAAAATTTGTAATAAATTTCTGATAAATTTTTGCGACAAAATACCCCCTAGAAGTCTATTTTGTCGCAGCTGCGACAAAATAGACCAGCAGTGACATTTATGTCGTACCTGCGACAAAACGATTTGCGACAAAAATGACAATCAATGCGACAAAAATGATCCGCTACCAGATGACCCATACGTTCTTCGGGGCGGAGGATGTTACAAAGATGACTTCTCAGATGTCTGTATTATTGCCATTGACAGCCCTCCGAGCCAAGACTTTCCTGCTCATGACTGGAGTGGGACTCAGAGGAAGATTGCGAGATGGTACATCAATGTCCTTCCCGAAAAGAAGATCACCGAAAGCGAGACTGAATTACACAGGTGTTGACTCCGAAATTTGGCAGGAAGTCCTGAGTGAAAGGAAGTCTGTTATCCCCGACAGCCTTTGCCCGTGGCCCCTCCCGCGGGAGACTCATCAGCGTGCCCACCCAACAGAATACTACGGAGGACACTATGACACGTCCTACACGAACAAGGACAACAAACCATTTGCAGGGCAGGTCACATGGCCCAAGGAACTCACATTGATGGGATATCTTCCGAAGCATTTTGGACAGGTTCTTGGCACCATAGGGGCGGGTTCACCAGAGAAGACTGAAGCCTCTCCTAAAGAAACTTTCCAGGTTGTGCAGATACCACACCCGCGTCAGACGAGACGCCTTCCTAAATCGGGTAATAATGCTAGAGTCGAGAACCATGACCCTCTCAGAACTACTCTTAGCCGTATTACCGGTATCACAGAAGAAGAAGTTGTTGAAAGCGCAAACATGTATTGTATATCCTTTAACTTCTTGAATGATTTCTCACCTCTTCCCCCCTCTCTTCACTCAGATGAATAATTGATAAGCACCTCCACCCCTTTTATTGGTAGGAGCCCCCTAGGGGCTTCCCAGGATTTCGCGAAATTTTTGGCGAAATATAGGTACCCCGGCGAAATCGAAAAATTTCGCGAAATTTGGGGCCCTTTTGGCGAAATTTCACCCCTCCCCGGTAAATATGCCGTAATTCTCGAATTTACCGTCGCGGGCGCCCTTAGCGTGCGTGAGAAGCTGATAACGCCGCGCAGATTTTGAATTTCAATTTTCTGTTTTACCTTAACCTTTAGAAGACAGTGTTAGTTCAACGTTAAGGGATGTGAGAACAAACACGCAGTCAAGCACTACAAGTCAAGTGCAACGCTCACATATGTCAACCGTGAAACTGTGAAGCTATACACAAGATAATACGAAGTGTTATAGCTTCCGCCGAAAGAATGTGATGACAGCCCCTAAGGTGTCAGATGTGAAATGACAGATGCTATGAACTGTCTGACTACCGAAGTCGATATCGGAGATGGCGCTGATGACAGTGAAGAAGTCATAGTAGTCGAACCGTATCGGTGATGACACAGATGATGATGACACTGTCGGCATGCCAAATCCAGCACACCACCTCGAGTGAGGTGGGCAGACCAGAATGAATACACTCATACCAATCTCCAGTCCAGACCAGAAGAAACCACAATCATGCCTGCCAGGGCTGAAAACCCCAAAAAGCTGGACAAAGTCCACACGGTCCTGGCAGGCCTATCAGCTCCCTGTCTCTAGTGCCAATCCTCCACCGGGGGAATAGAGTGCTGCTGTGCCCTGAAGGTCCGCACACCGCGGTGTCATGCAGCCGGATGCTTCGTCAGGGATATGACAAGGAGTACCCGAAGGCAGGTCCAGGTCACCCCGTCACCGTCAGACTTACAGACAAGGGAAGATGTAGGGAGGGTCACAGCGGGTGGAGGCAGAGGCTCTCACGTACGAGACAGGTGCCGGTCACGGTTCCCCGAAGGGTACATATATAAGGTCGTAGGAGTCAAGGTACGGCATGCAACATTCACATAACAGGTCTTGTGCATGCTTGCTAAACCTCTAGGCTAACTGTCATTCTATCGGTTGGTTGTATTCTGCATATATTCTCAAAACCAAATCATAAAGTACCTGCAACAAAGTACCTGCAAAGCACAGTCAGAAACAAAACCCAAAACAGGACAAATCAGAGGGTACTCACAGTCAGATCATGCTGCTGCTTTCTGAGTAGGCCTCCATGTCGAAAATCCAAAAGATCTGGCAGCCTGAATCACTGCCTTTTGCATATCCATGTAGCTGTCAAAGAGCATGTTGAAGTAGGGCACGGTGTTCTTGGTGGGAGGAACCGGCTTGGTGTAGGGGTCAGCCAAGTTCTTCTCCGAAGGTACCCTCCAGCATATGATCCAGCCCAGTCTGACAAAGTCTCTGAGCATATGGAATCTGACCAGAACATGCTTGATCTTCTGGGACAGTGGGATATTTTCAGCAATAGATCTGCATGCATCATTATCCAGGAGAAGAGGAACCGGAAGCTCCAATCTGGGGCAGGTTGCTGAAGCTGGAAGGTATTCTGTGCTTCTCATATTCTGATAGTCCACTGGCCTGCGGTCTGAATCTGAATAAATCTCGAGCTCATCTGTCACTGACTTGCCATCAGGCCTGACACCACCGACTCCTGTACCCGTAGGTGTAGTGTAATCCAGGAGTTTAGTCAGGAGAGTCCCCGGCTGTAACCCAGGGTAGCTGAATGCAATGTCAGTGGCGACCCTCTCGGCCTCAGTGATCTCAGAATCAAGTCCAGTAGTAGAGGGTGGCTGTCCCTGAATAGGGTGTTGTATATAGCCGAATATTTCTGTCAGCATAAACATGGGAGACACCACCCGCTGAGCTGCAGTAGATGCTGCAACATATTCTGAACCCGTAGAAGATGTTTCTGTGATTGTCTGTCTGACTGTACCATACTGTAGAATCATGCCACAGAAGAATATCACCATGCCAGAGTATGACCTAGCTGAGTTTTCCAGGTCTCTGGCAAGGTCAGCATCGGAGTACACAAACAGTGTGAGCACCCGTGCTGGCCTCTCCGGGTAATAGAAGGCCATTCTGTAGTGTGCCGTGCAGTCCAGATACTGTGCAATTCTGATAAGAGCCTTCATTGAGTCCTCTGAGGGACAGGCCACAAACTGTGACAGGTAGATCACTGCATAGTAGATATCTGGCCGTGAAGTCCTGCTGTGCCAGAGCAGGGACCCAAGGATAGACCGATAGGGTTTTACCAGAGTGAGGTCAGGGTCTACTGGTTTTGATATCACCAGTTTAGAGTCCATAGGTGTACGGAAGGGTCTCTCGGGTATGTTGTTAGCTGTCATAAGGTCCTTAATCTGTCGAGACTGATTGAGGTACACCCCCTGGTCATCATGCTGTACTGTCATCTGAAGGATAGAGGATATAGGACCCAAGTGTTTGGCCTTAAAAGTTGCTCTGAAAGCGGTCCAGAATGTCCCAGGGGAATTCCCAGGAGTAAACTATTATCCTCTATTATCTTGAGGAATCATATCATATATTCAGATATACTATTTAACATAAACCCAGACAGCAAGAGTTATATCATTTGCTGTCCAAGTCAAGAGACCAACTCTGTTACCTCTCTTTATTCTCTCCTCTGAGCTCACATATTATTTTCCCCAACTGTTCGCTCAGGCAATGTCACATCCACTCACTAATTTCCCTAATAGTTCGCTACTCTTATTCTCATCGAAATCAGACCCCCCTACTATGGGTGTCTCAGCAGGTACGTCGTGCCTCCTGGCACAACTCTCCCCCCGTTAGGAGTGGACTTTCCCCTGAAACCACGACTAAAGCATAATCACACATACAATAGCGTACAGGGGTCTCGTGATTCCTCTGCTCATCAGCGTAGCAGAAGGGCTTCACCAAGGATCACGCTGCCAACGCTCATCCCGGATTCACCCAACCGCACACAACCGATATCTAAGGCAGGTCTTCAGTCTTCGTCTTCTCCTTCGAAACTCTGCTTGCCATAGATCGGTTGCACTCGGTCCAAGGGTTATGACCGTAACATCGTTTACTTTCCTGTGCCTCCAAAAGTCAAGTGCTGGAACAGATGCCGCAGTAGACCCTCTGGAACTGGATACACTGCGTGTGACTTCTGCATCCCCTTCCGATGACCACTCGGTCCCAGTTGTGCAGTATCAGGGTGAACTCCTGTTGCACGTCGATGCGAACAAGGAGTCGCTGCAGAGCATTGCAGTAAGGGTTCGGGCGGAGGCGAGCTCGCCCATATACACGTAGGTTTCATGTATCGTTTCCCATACATGCAGTAGGTGCAAGTGAGGGGCGCCGGTAAATGGCTCATTACTGGCCTGAAACGCAGGGCGTCAGGGTAACGGCCCATCGGGTTCTCCACAAACCAGTGTTGAGGACGGAGATACTCGATGATGTCTAGGGTGCGTTGTACGCACGCGTCCGCTGTAACGAAATCGGGCGGACCTCCAGTGGTGCGGGCCTGACTGTACTGGGTACAAGGGGGCTTGCCCATACCACGTCGAAGTACCCTGGGGGATACCTCCAATAATCCCAGCTCTCAATGGCCGTCACGTGAGTCGGCCGCCAAAGCGGGTCAGCGTCCAGAGTTACCGATCTCGAGGCTGGGAAGCAGCGGGCAAACTCCTTTTCCACGGAGCCTGTTCCACTGAACAATACCAATATCCGTACTGGCCGAGTATCAAGTGCAGCGAGGGTAGTGACATAGGTGACCTCGCCCTCTCTCGTCATTCCACGTTGTTCCCAAGGAAGGCATTCGTCGGTGGGGTTCTCAAACTCCTCCTCCCAGGGTCTCACCAACAGGTAGGCTAAAGAGGCACCTGACGCCACCGCAGCAGAACTGGGTGTATCGCGGCGTTGCTCTCGACGACGTAATGCAGCGTCACGTACCTGGCCCTCCATGGCCAGACGTTCGGTCTCAAAGTCCTTAAGCTGCTGCAGAGGTGCTCCACGCTCCAGCTTGTCTCGAGTCCTCCACGAATCGTGGGCCTTTGAGTAGCCCGTCCAGCGTACCTTCCATTCCACAATCTCCTTTCCTCGGGAGATGCGAACTCGTCGAGCCAGAATGCGATCCACATGGGCCTCGCGTTGTCCATCAACTATCACCGCCTCTGGGATTGCTGGCTGTCGGCGTGACGCGAACGCATCTGCCCCTCCCACGTATGGCTTCAGTCGATGTTGTGCGAACACATCATGTATACGCCAGCGTGGGGGGAGCTGCAGTCGATAAGCCACCGGAGCGCCTCGGTCTGCCTCCGGAAGACCCGCCTGCATGTCACTGTAGAACCGCTCCGTTACCGCCAACGGCCCATGCCAGCGCTTGCTGAGCTTCCTGCAAAGGGACCTGTCCATGAGCTTCTCCGTGAGGTGCTTGGCTTCTACCCAGACGAGGTCCCCCACCGCATACTCCCGCTGCCCATGGCGCTGATCGAAGAGATCTCGCTGCCGCTGCTGTGCCAACTCCAGTCTACCCCGCGCGTCCCGCAGCTGCGACGAAAAACGAAACGCCCATTCATGTGCAGTCCCCACCCCTCCTTTGCGTCGCCCATCGGTAGACTGGGCAGCTTCTAGAAACATGTCAAGCTGTGACATGGGTGACACACCATAGCACAACTCGAAGGGGGTGAAACCGGTTACGTCACTGCGCGAGTCGTTAATAGCAAACTCGACGTTGGTGGCGTACAGGTCCCAGTCCTCCGGACTATCATCGACGAAGGAGCGAAGCATATCCTCCACGACCCGGTTGGTGTGCTCCGCTTGACCATCAGATCGGGGGTTGTAAGGGGTGGTCATTGCCACCTTGACCCCCATCAACCGCATCAGCTCTTTCCAGAACGCGTCTTGGAAGCGTGGGTCCCGGTCGCTGACAATTTTCATAGGCGCGCCATGCTGCCTCCACACGGTGTCGAAGTAGATGCGAGCAATAGTGGCTGCTGAGCTGTCCCCGAAGTTAATGGGGACCACGTGGACCATCTTCGAGAGCTTACAGGTGAAGGCGACGAACGCGTCGTTCCCTTGCTCGGTCAAAGGTAGACCGGTGACAAAGTCCACACCCACGTCCTGCCAGTTTCGCGACGGAATCGAATGCGGGTTAAGCAGTCCATCAGGGTATGACGATCGGGGTTTCACAGCCTGGCAAGTGGGGCAGGACGCCACCCAAGCTCCAACATCATCCGAGGCGTTCTTCCACCAGAATCGACGAAGAACCCTTTCAAGTGTCTTGTCGCGCCCTGTGTGACCCGCTGCCAGGGAGTCGTGGGCTTCGCGGAACACAATCTCCCGGAGGGGTGAGTCCTCACCCAGGACCAGCTGGTAGTGCCCCGCAGCTACCCGCCACAGCACTTCGCCAACAATGCAGAAGTGCTTCGTGCTGTGATGGGGAGCTGACTGTACTTGCTCCCGCAGAGTACGAAGGGGCCCGTCTCGGCCGTACTCGTCCCGCAGGGCCTCAAGGAAATCTCCTCCAGAAACTGTGCCCTGCGCGTCCCGCATCTTTGACGCCTTGCCTGCATCAACAATTGGCGGGGGCACTCGCTGGTGTCGAATCCTCTGCGGTCTTGACCTCGAGGGTGGAGCATACACCACCAGCATCGGCCATGGGAGGTCCTGCAGCACTCCATCTGTTCCCTTAAACAGTTGGGTGGGATTCCCCTGAGAGTCATGTGTGGGGATGACCTCCTCAATACGCATCCCCGCGCGTCTGAAAAGCTTCCTCCACTGCGGCATGCGCGACTGTAGGTCCGGCAGCAGGAACACTGCAGAGGTGTTCTCGGGGTCTTGCCGCCACTCATGCACGTAGGTGCGGAGTACAGCCTCGATGGTGAGATGGTCGCTGTCATGTGGGGGGCTGCACCACACGTGAAGTCCTCTCCACTGCTCCTTTAGGCAGTTTTCCCAGTATTTGTCCACCAGCTGACCGCGGCCTTTTGGTCCGCGACAGGCATCCACGTCGAACTTCCCGTATTTCGACTGTAGCCGTTCGAACAATGCCTGGTGCAACCGCCCCGTCGATTCCCTCCGCGATTGGGACGCGCTCTTCGCAGGGGGCTTCCTCGTCCTGGGGGCGTCAGTCAGAACCACCGTCGGAGGTGTCGCCGGCTTTGCTGCCTCTTGCTGGGGCGGCGATTTGGTGTTCGACCGCGAGCGAGAGGTCACCGTGCCGCTGGGGCGCTCCATAGGGACCTTGGCTGACACCTGCGGCGGAGTTTGTGCAGGCGCTACGGGTGCTTGGCACCCCGACGTCCCTCCCGCAGGAGGTAACCCAGTTTTTGACCGGGTGCGTGAGGCCACCACGCCACAAGGTTGCTCTGAGGCCTCCGCTGGCATTTCCAATGCCGCCTTTCCTGGTAGCTTGGACCGTCCCATTGCGCGAAGGGACTTGAAGGCCCCCCGAAGAGCCCTTGTACTCTTCTTCAGGGAAGCACGCTGAAACGCCAGCGTCGCCCCTCTCGTGGGGGGCGCTGTGACCTCCGTCAGGTGGTCCGCGCCGGGGTGCTCAGTTTGCACCCCTTCAACATCTGATGTGACCTCCGTCGGGAGATCCGCGCCAGGGTGCTGCATCTGCACCCCTCCAGCGTCTGATGTGACCTCCGTGGGGAGATCCGCGCCAGGGTGCTGCATCTGCACCCCTCCAGCGTCTGATGTGACCTCCGTGGGGAGATCCGCGCCAGGGTGCTGCGTCTGCACCCCCCCAGCACCCGCTGCAACCTCTATTGGGAGGTCCTCGCAATGGTGCGGGGCTCGAAGCTCCTTGGCACCAAGTTGGGACTCCATAGCCAACTCCGCCAGCTGCAGAGTGTCCACCGCGTCCAACCAGCTGTTCACCTCAGCAAGCTGGGTCAGGGTGCCCAAGGCTGGGCCCTCCTCAAAGAGGTCGGAGGTGTCCAACACAGAGAGGGGGTCTTTCGGGAGGTCCGACTTAGCGTCGAGAATGCCGGCCTCCTTCAAGCCCTCCCGAGGTGTCTTCGCTGAGTAGTCGGGTCGCCGTGACAAGGCGTCTGGAACCAGTAGCAGGGCCCCTTTCACGTACTCCATGCGGGGGACCCCCACCTCCACGAGATCCATGTACCATCGTGCCTGCCGCCGACTCAGCTCCCTCCCCGGCTCCATCAGCCATTCCAGTGGCCGGTGGTCGCCTTGCAGCTTGAAGGCGGTGAAGATCAGGTAGTGCCGCCAGGTCACCGTGGTGCAGTGGTGAAGTCCGCAGAGCTCCCTCTCGCCCGTGTGGTAGTTCTGCTCAGCCGCGGAGAACTGCCGGCTCTCGTAGGCTATCACCTTAAGTCCTTCACCACAGTCCTGCATCAGGACTCCACCCAGCGCCACCCCACTCGCGTCGGTCTGCACCACGAAGGGGGCTGATCCGTCCGCTGCGGCCTTCACGTTCGGCAGGGCCAGAACGGGGGCGTCCACCAGTGCTGCTTTCAGCTCTTCGAAGGCCCACTGCTGCTCAGGGCCCCATCTCCACTCCACCTCGTTCTTGGTGAGCATGGTGAGGGGCTGCGCGATGTCGGAGAAACAGTGAATGAACCGACGATAATAACCGGCTAGGCCCAGGAACTGCCGGACGTGAGTGACATTCTCCAGCGCCGGCCAGTCGCGCACTGCCGCCACCTTGTCGTGCTGCGGCTTGCAGCCCTCGCTGGACAGGGTGTGCCCAAGAAACCTCAAAGACTCCTTCAGCATCTGCGCCTTAGAGGCCTTGAGGTATACTCCTTTCTCGCGACAGGTCTGAAGGAAGGTACGGACGTTGTCGTAGTGTTCTTGGACTCCACCCTTCGAGAACACCACCACATCGTCGATGAAGATTCGGACGAAAGGTAAGTGTCCTAAGGCTCGCTGCATCCTCCGCTGGTACTGTGACGGGGAATTCTGCAATCCCTGTGGCATCACCAGCCACTCGTAGGAGCCCATCTGGGTGGTGAATGCTGTCTTCTCCACGTCTTCCTCAGCCATGGGGACTTGCCAGAATCCATCCACGGCGTCGAAGGAGGAGAAGTGGGTGGCACCCTGCATCTCGTCGAACATCAACTGAATGTCCGGCAGCGGGTACCGATCTCTCACTGTTTGAGAGTTCAGCTGGCGGTAGTCCACCACCAGGCGCAGCGTGTTAGGCTGGCCCGGTTTGGGTACCATGAGACATGGTGCCGCGTAAGGACTGGATGAGGGTCTGATGTAGCCCTTTTCCACCAGCTGCTCGATGCGTTCCCGCAGTTGCCGAAGCTCTTCCACAGACATGCGGTAGGGACGGCGAAATGGAGGTCCTCCCTCCTTGTCTGGCTTAAGGGTGACTCTGGCCTCATCCTCCATCGACCGCCGCAGTTTGGACATCATGGGGAGGGCGTCACGCAGCTCCTCGGAGAACTCCTCGAAGAGTGCCCGGAACTTCTCCTTCCAGCGGGGTGCCACCTTGGCGTCCCTCGTGTCCTGTGGGATGTCTTTGGCGGTGCCCCCAGTATCCGGGGGTTCCAGCTTCACCTGGGTGCTGGCCACAGGCTTCGCATCAGCTGCAGTGTCCACCGAGAGGCATACTGCTTCGGCCTCGACCGCGAGGAGTTCCGCGTCGGGATGATCTCCGGCTGCAGTAGCAGCGAAGGCCGAATCGTGCTCGCTGCCGTCCCTGCGCGCCATCATAAGCCACGCCGGCTGAGCGGAGGCGTCGCCCGCGAGCCTCTGAGTCTCCGCGTACAGGAGGTGTTTACGCAGCTGCACAGCCGTCAGGAAGACCTCATCGATGAGTCCAGCACAGTTGTCTCCGCGTCCACCAGCACTTTTACCCGGGTTGCAGCCGGCGATGGTCACGAGCTCTTTACCCCCCCCCTTCGTTCTGCGCGCGAAGGACACGGAGCCGTGACCGGCGTAATCCAGCATGATGGGAGAAAGGCTACGCAACCATTTCCCCCCCAGCACCACGTCCACTCGGATCCCGAGTGGCAACACCCGCATGGCCATGGCCGACTCATTATAGGTGGAGCCCGCTGCGGTGGGGGCCGTGAACTTCGAGTAGGCCACAGCCCCTGTGGTCTTCACCGACCCGTCCGCTAGTGTGACCTTCATTTGCGGGCCCTGCCGTACGCGTAGGCCACAACGTCGTACGCAGTCTTCAGACACGAAGTTGTCCGAGGCACCGGAGTCCACGAGTACCTTGACAAGCTTGCCACGCAGATACGCGTAGAAGACTAACAGCAGCGCTCCTTCCTCATCATGAGCCGCAGCGAGCTGAGATGCCCACAGCACACCCCCGTCACGCAGGATGCGCTTGCAACGGCCGACACCCATGCTCGTGTCGTTGTCACCCCCACACGCTCCATCACCATCATCGTCGTCATCATCATCCTCCGTCAGTGGGTGACTGCGCATGCTTTCTTCCTCAGTGTCTTCCTGCAGGGGGTGAGTATTCAGTGCGTGAATCTCCTCTGGGGCCCCAGCTTTGGCCAGCTGTTGGGTCATGCTGTCCTCGACCCCACCAGCGTCCGGCGCTGGCGGGTCTGCACTCCGCTGCTGGCCCCTGTCTGCAGCCATTTGCTGGGTCAAATTGTCCTCCAGGTGCTCCGGAGACTCGCTCACTGGTCCACCCTCCAGTACTTCGTCAGGAGTCACGGCATCGGGCGGTGTAACCTCAATTGGCTGCTGCTCCGGCTGCTCGCCAAAGAGATCCGCTCTCACCTCTGCAGGAGTCACCGCCGACTGCCTCTCACGGTACTGGTGCACCCTGTACAAGCTGCACCATGCATCCGGCATCCCGGGGATGTCCCCCCCTGTGCCAGGGATGGTCCCCGTGGCCGAAACAGAAGCCGCGGGCACTCCCACGGAGTTTCCACCAACATCCCCCGTAGCCCAAGGGTAGGGGGGCGAGTCCATGACGGCCAGCGATTCCTCCGCCGGCATCCCACGCTGTCGGCCGCGCCAGCGCAGAAGGCCCTCCGCTTCCCACGCGCGGTGCCCTATCGGGGCATCCTGCTGCAGGGCGTCAGCCTGCTCCGCCGAAGTCATCTCGTCCCACGCAAGGGATAGATCGTGGGCCCGTGTCTCCGCCAGGTCCAGTGCCCGAACCTGCTGGGAGTCGTTGCACATCCCACGTGACCTCGAAGGGCCCTGCAACAGTGCCGACACGTGCTCGACCATGCGCTGTTGCCGCGTCGGCAGTGACAGCGTGCCCAACGGAGTGTGGTGGGCCGGGGCTTGCTTCTGCAGGCACATCAGGTCCACCTCATTCCTGAAGTTGTCCAGCTCGCACCGTCTCTTGTACCTCCGAGCTGGCGCGGCAGACGACCTCATGCCACGACCTTGTTGCATCCGTTCCAGTGCAGTACGGATCCCCGTCGTCGACTTGCGCTTCAGGCTTTTGCGCAGTCGCATCATCAACACTTCCATGGAAAGCGCCCCCACTGGCCGCCTGAAGTGCCAAGCATTCAAACGGTCAGACACTGCGGCCAAGCAGGGCCTGTAGATACCCTCGTAGGCCCAGGGTTCTAGTACGGAGTAGTGCTCAGGCATGGGGTCGTCGATGATGGGGGTTACCCCCGCCGCTGCGGGAGCCGGTTGAGGGGCTTCGGCAAGAGAGCGACGTCCAGTGTCACTTTCTGGCCCCTCAGCCGAAAGGGTCCTCAGACCCTATTGCCGATCCGAGTCGGCCGGCAACTCGCCGGCTGCCGGGGACGCCCGCTGCGCCTCAATGATGCCCTCCACCAGATCCGTACAATCAGTGAGAGCCGCCAACTCTAGAACAGCGTTGACGTCTGCGGCTGCAAGGGCCTCCACTTCTCCCCGCAGCTCCGCCGGTGCCCACGAGATGTCCTCGTCGTGTGCCATGGCGAAGAACATAGCGGCCACCTGCCGCCTGTCTCGAGACAACCTTTTAGGAGCGTTCGCCTTCCACGCAGCCAGCTTGGCCGCGTCCTTGCAATCCCGCACCAGATGTCCACGCCTTCCACACGCGTAGCACTCCCGTGTCTCTGGAGCCGGGAGGCCAGGTGGAGCACCAGGAAGGGGCAGTCCAGGTGGAGGAGGAGGTGTGGATGCCGCGGCCAGATCGAGCTCAGACTCCGTCAGTGCATTCAGGGCACGTCCTCGACGTTGCTGCCAGAAAGGTGCAGAAGGTGCTGGGGCTCTTCTGCTGGCTGCGTCCGCCGCCTTGGATGCCTTGCTCGCCTCGATGTCACTGGCGAACTCGAGCACCTTGAGAACAGCCGAGGTAACGCCTCGGCTGTGCCCTTCAGCACGTGCCCGATCCTCCCACTCCCCTGGATCATTGAGGTCCAGGTTCACCCTCCTCATTTCCAGCCCCACCTTGCTGTGGTGCACCAACCCCCGCCAGAAGTGGTGGCCGAAATCCTCGTCGGAGACGGGCACACAACCAGGCACTACCTTGGCCAGGAAGTTCACGGTGCGCTGTCGCGCAGACAGTCGCGAGTGGTAAGCGTTGGCCGTCTCCTTACTCGACTGTCTTCGGGTGAGTCCATCACGCAGCTTCTGCAGCTTCTCGATGGCCAGCAGGCTGAGGGCCAGGTCCCCGAAGAATATGTCAGCGTCAGCGTACCGTTGTATCCACCCCGCTGACGTGCCGACACCTCCCGCGGCCTTCTCCACAAACTCCCGCTGCTCACCTCGCAAACACTCCTCCGCCACAATCCACATGATGTCAGGGACGGAGGTAATGTATCCCTCACCGGTGCAGCTAGCTTGGCGGCACGCCCTCATCACCAGCTTGTTGTCCAGTAAGTTCTGGACCTTTCGAGAGAAGGCCTCCAGCTGGTTGACCTTGTCGTCTTCGGACAAATCCCCTTCTGAAGGGAACTTCGGCAGCTTGTTCACGAGCTTCAGCAGCGCGTCCTCCACCTTCTGCTCGCCGATGAGGTCACGGCTGCTGGGCTCTCCCGCGGTGGACGATGAAGTAGCTGCAGGGGTAAAGGTTGCTGCGTTAGGTGAAAGATGAGGTCGAGGGTGACGTGAACCAAGGTTAGTCGGAGCCGTCGCAGGCGCGGGGGTCGTCGGATGATGCACAGAGGTGGGGGCTGCCGTCAGAGCTAGAAAATGGGCTCGACCATCAGATGGAGGCGGGGTTGGAGTCGGCGTAGGAGTTGACCGTGACTGCAGCTGCCGATACCACTCCGACTGCTCCACCTCGGCCCATGCTGTAAGACAGTCGGGATCCAGGAGGTGCATCTCGGACTCAGGGGTACTGGAGACGTGCTTCCATTCCGGGCGGGGGTGTCCTGAGCCCGCAGGCCTACTGCGGTATGCCAGAAGGGCCGCGTCCACCACGCCCCGGTCCACCACCCACGCATGCGTCTCCATCTCCGGGGTCATCAGCATGACTGGCGGCTGTGCCACAGTGCCCCCCATGTCAAGGTACTCCCTCAGTGATACCCCCAGCAAGAGGATAGCCTTGTAGAAGAGGTCAAGGCCACCATCTGCAGCCGATCTGACCGTAGCCGTCGGCATTCCGAGTCCGAGGTATCCAGTGTCCCCCCAAGGCTGCGGTACCCACAGAGTGTGGCCATCTCGTGTGGCCAGTAGGGCCCGCCCTCGATGCCCACCTCGACCAGACGGAGGGGGAGGGGGAGGTCTCCCTGGTGACCCATCACGACCTTCACCATCATGCTCTGGTGCTGGTAACGCAAGCGTGCTACCAGATGGAGGAGGAGGAGGAGGTGGCGGTGGCCCACTGGGCATTGGGAGTGGCACCGCGGGTGGCAAGGGAGCAGCTGTCGGAGGTCCAGGTGGTGCACATCCCCCATCGCCACCTCCAAGTGCCGGTACAGCAGGGTCATGTGCAGGGGGAGGCAGCTCCGCTGAGGGCCCGCCAGGCGTCACTCCACCAGGACCATCAGGGGTCCCGTTCGCCTCACGGAAGTTCACATGTCGAACGGCAGCTGCCGAGTCAGTGCCTGGGGTGTGGTCAGCAGGGGTTCCTTCACCAGACCCGAGAACCACCACCGTCTCCAGGGACTGCCTTCGTAGCCGGGCCAGTTGGCGGGAGCCAACGGTCTCGCGCTCTCGTGTGGCGCTGCCCTTGCCCGCCGTCTGCTGCAGGGTCACGTCCTCGTTGCTGACTCCAGCTCCTCCTCTGCCGCCGGGCTGCCCAGTTTGCACCCCCACATCGGGGGCCACCACCGCGGTCAGGGGGGCAACACCAGCTCGCTGCGGGTGAATCTCCCCCGCCCTCCGCCAGCTGCGGATCAACCGAAGCGATCCCCGCTGGGGGGTCTGCGCCGGGGTGCTCTGCGTGCACCCCTCCAGCGTCTGAAATGACCCCCGTTGGAGGATCCGCGCCGGAGTGCTCCGCGGGCACCCCTCCAGCGACTGAATTAACCCCGGCCTGGGGGTCTGCACTGGCGGTCTCAGCTGTGGGGTCTGCAGGAGCGGACCGTGTGCCCCCCCCTTGGCTGTGGAACTCCTTCAGGCACTCCCTGAAGGTGGCCGCTAGGGCTGCAGGGGTAAGGGTCCGCCCTTCGTCACGCTCTCGACGCCGCAGCCTCCGCTTCCTCTCCTTGGCGTCGCGATGCTTGCGGGCACGGTCACTAAGTCCGTCACTCTGCCCGCTCCTGCCCGACTTAGACGACCTCGAGGATTTTGATGACCTCGACGAGGACGTCTGCGAGGCGGACGAAGAGCCCCCGCCAGAATTGGAGTCGGACTCCTCGCGGAAAGGTAGGTTGCGCTCGTCCCAGCTCCCCGGTCCCGACGAACGACGAGACCGCCGACGCCCTGCGTTGTTCGAGACGAACACTTCAGGCGGTTGTGGCGGTGCTGCGGACGTCTCGTCCACGCCAACAGTGACAACGCGCTGCGCTGAGGCTGACGCAGTGATGGAGACGACCAGCTCCTCCTGCTCCTCCTCGTCGTCATCTACCTCGTCCCAGCGCTGCCCTTCCCCGTACGGATCGTTGGGGTCCACGTCACTGTGGCCCCCCGCCCGCAGATACTCGTCGTAGTCGTTGGGGTCCGCCTCGTACTCATACGCAGACTCCTCGCCAGCACTACGGCCAAATGGGTTGTCGGGGTCTACGTCACTGTAGCCCCCTGCTCTCAGGTACTCATCGTGAGGGCAGGGATTGTCTGCGACAGGCTCCTCTTCCGGCTCATCCTCCTGTACCCCTCCAGCGTTCGTCGCGTGGGCCCCTGCAGGGAAGCCCTCACCGGGGTGCTCTGCGTGCACCCCTCCAGTGGTACGAAAGGCCCCTGCTGGGTAGCCCGTGCCGGGGCGCTCTGCGAGCACCCCTCCAGCACCATAGGTGGCCTGAGCTCCCACCTGCAAGCCTGACGCAGCCAGCACCGCCGCCTCTTCCTGCCGACGATACGCCAGCCAGCGTGCCGCCTCCTCAGCACTCCTAGCAGTCCCTGGCAGCGTCTGAGCCGGGGAGTGAAGTGCAGGGGCGTAAGGGGAGGGAACCCCCCCGAAGGGGAAACCCCCAGACCAGGTCCATGGTACAGCGGGGACCGGTCCAGGAACTGCTGCTGGGGTGTGGTACACCGGGACGGTTCCTGAGGGATGTGGCTGTGGGTAAGGGCTGAGTGGAGTAAGGCGGGGGTCTGCGAGGGGGACCTGAGGTGGTTGATATGGCAGGGGACTGGGCTGTCCTGGGGCCATGAGTGCTGCAGGTCCGGTGGTGGAGGGTGGAAAGGAGCCAGCAGCAAGTGAGGGTGGAAAGGTGAATGGAGACGGGGGTACGGCGTATGGGTCGTAGGGCGGCTGCATATCTGGAAATAGGCAGGCTAGTTCTGTTGTGGAGGTTGAGGTAACAGTAGGGGCTGGAAACCTTCAGGAAGTGTGAACGGGTCCTCTTCGTCGTCCGACGTAGTGGGGGACACTGAAGGTGAAGGAGGGAAGCCGCCAAATGGAATACCAGGTTGCTGAAGAGGTCCAGGAGGGTAGACCCACTTGTCAAAGCCCTGCTTCCACCACTGTCGTCTGTACGTGTCACCAATACCAAAGGGTATGGCCATATGCTGGTAGGTTACTAAAAATAGCCCACAGTGTTAAGGGGGCTGGAAGTGGATGTATGTTCAGCAGTCGAAAGCACACTTGCTGCCAGCTGCTGAGGTTGCTTGTAACACTATTGGAAGTGAAAACAGAGTTGAAGAAGTACTTTTTATGTTGTCAACGTAGTCCTTACTTCACTTCTGTCCATTTCTAGAAAATTCGCCAGGGCTCCGCGACACAGTTTTCAAGTGCTAGGTGTGGATGGGGAGTGCATGCTGCAGCCAAAAGTATCCAAATAGCTCCCAGAAGGTCCCATAACTCCATACACTGATAAAAACTTTTCAGTAAGGTCCATATTTGAAAGATAAACCGTGTGTACTGTCCAGAATAAGTATTTGGCAGTCTGAAAAGTCCATTTTCAGTCAAAAAGGGCTATTTTGGGGCTGAAAAAGGTGCATGCATCAGCCAAAAAGGGCACCAAAGGGCTGTAGACCTTCAAGAACTGTTGAGAACGGTAAATAATATCCATACTGAGTAGAATAAAATAATAATATCGTTCAAAAGTTCCATATTGAAGTCTAGAAGCTTGATCCACTCTTAAAACTCAGGGTTGATGGACCAAAAAGGAGTGAATGCAGCTCCCAAAAAGGCTCAAAAAGGTCTCAAAGCTCCAAGAATTGATGAGGACTGGTAAAGTTTGGTAAAATATATCCAAAATAAGTAAAATAACTTTTCACAACCATCCAGAAGCCCAGTTATCGAAGTTGAGGAGGTGCATCAACTCTTTTTAAGCTCTAAAAAGGGGGTGAATCCGCACATATTTTGAAGAAATAAGCTGTTTGAGGCCATACTATGAGTTGATGAAGACTAAAACAATTGTAAATAACTCATAAAAATCGCACAAAAGTTGTTGTAAGCCATCATACCTCCCCCCCAATATGTGCCGTAGAGTTCACTTACCAGGATGCACACGGAAGTGAGCCAAAATAGGCCAAAAACGAGTGAAACCGGTATAACCAACGACAAAAACGGTCCCGCCTCTAGGACGCTAACCCGTCAAGCCGCCAGAACAACCGGAATGCACATCAAAAACATATCAGAACGTCGCAACGGAAGCTGAAAGCAGTTCGCCACAGGTCCAAAGTGCGCATGCAAGCACGCAAAGCGAGCGAGAGCGAGCTAAAAAGACGCTCACACGCCTAAGATACCAAATTGTCCCAGGGGAATTCCCAGGAGTAAACTATTATCCTCTATTATCTTGAGGAATCATATCATATATTCGGATATACTATTTAACATAAACCCAGACAGCAAGAGTTATATCATTTGCTGTCCAAGTCCAAGAGACCAACTCTGTTACCTCTCTTTATTCTCTCCTCTGAGCTCACATATTATTTTCCCCAACTGTTCGCTCAGGCAATGTCACATCCACTCACTAATTTCCCTAATAGTTCGCTACTCTTATTCTCATCGAAATCAGACCCCCCTACTATGGGTGTCTCAGCAGGTACGTCGTGCCTCCTGGCACACAGAAGGCCCTCTCAAGAGCCGTGGAACAGGCCATACCAAAGTCATCCACATATACCACACACATAGCCTTAACCGTAGGCGTGTAGATGTAATAGATACAGGCATCATGTGTAGACTGCCTGAATGATTGTCCCATGTATTTGAAACTGAGCATAAACTGTTTAACCATCCTCTGCCATGATGCGCCGGCAATCTTGAGGCCGCACAGCGCATATGAGAGCAGGGCATAGCTGTAGCCCTTAAAGGTATAGCCAGAGGGAAACTGAATCCACACGGGGAACTCGAGCTTAGCATGCATAAAGGCCTGAGACACATCCAGATGTGACACCACCAGCTGGAATAGAGCTGCAAATATGAATAGCAGTCTGAAAGCTGATATCTCTGGGGTAGCTGAAGAGGTCTCCCACGGAAGATAGCCTGTAGTTCTGCTGCCGTCACCAGCCATACGGGCTTTAAATATCTGATAGGGCTTGCCTGCACCAGTAGGGTCAGGTTTGAATGGCATAGACAGTACAAATAGTGTAGTAAGGTACTGTGCATTAGCCGGAGGTGTCCCCAGCTTGAGCTTTTCCTGATTAACCATATCACCAACCTCCTGATCCATAGCTTTCAGCCAGTCTTCAGACTGTGGTGAGGATAGGGCCTGTCTGACACCGTGAGGTAGCTTAATCTCTGGTGCCGAGACCTCAAGCATATGTGCAATAGTAGAGGTAGGAGCATCAGAGAGAAACTGCTCCATGCTGCTGAAACTGCCAAACATGTACTCTGCTCTGAGGTCACTGCTGAGGGTGTCAGAGAAGGGCAGGTAAGCTGCTGAGTGTGTGGAGTCTACACCTAGGCTTCTTCTCTTCTTTACGGTTTCGGACTTATACTATTCTACACTTATTAAACGACCGCACGAGGTATGCTTACGATTGGTCAACTACAAGACTTCGGTTTCGTAAATCTATATAGTTATGCTTTTGCTATCAGTGCATGCTTTCAATACACAATATACAGCAGTTACGGCTCTTTACTTTTATGTCTTACTTTTCAGTTCAGTTCATCTCCCCGAAACGGGTTACTCTTAGAGTTCTTATACATTCAGGAACTCTTTCCATAACTCAACTGTACTGAGTACTCCGTACAACAGTCTAGGCACCTCACATCAACATCATTCTGATCGGTCCTACTGTACTCCGTACTGAGTACTTCTGCGTTTTATACTTAGCCGTTTTTCTTGCTCTTGTGCTTGCCTCCTAGCACAACTCCCCCCCCCTTAGGGAAGGTCACGTCCACGCTGACCACGTCGGACCAGTAAAGTTTTTATACAGATCTTCTACTGTTGCTCTGAATGATTATACAGGTCTCAGCCGCCTGTTGTCTGGGATGACATTACACTTCCCAAGACACACCGCAATAAGGAGATCGACCTCTTAAGCACAAGGGTCGGCCTCTCACCGGTCTGCCATCTGCACTACCAGGCTCCCCCAAGGCTCAAGGTTTCACATCCATTACCACGCTCAAGGTTTTAAACCTCCCAACACGGTACACTTACAGGGGATGACAATAGGTTTGCCAATTACCTGACAGTTCTCGGGATGCCGGCCCGGAGGAAAGGTTTTAAACCTTCACCGCCTCCTCGGAGTGCTAGAGCTTTTACCCAGATCTCCAACTGCTGCCCGGTCGTGCCAGGTCCGGAGCCAATGCTCTCGTGAAATGGATTATACAGATTTCCACCTGTTGCCTGGTCGCGCCGAGGCTAGAGCCACTGCTCACTTGGATAGATTACCCAGGTTCTCACCTGCCGCTTGGTCATACCAAGGCTTAGAGCCACTGCTCAAATGGATTATACAGATTTCCACCTGTTGCCTGGCTGTGCCGAGGCTAGAGCCACTGCTCTCTCGGATGGATTACCCAGGTTCTCACCTGCCGCCTGGTCTCGCCAAGGCTGGAGCCACCGCTCTTCCCGACGCTCCCCAACGCTCTCAATCGCTAAGACCACTCGCGTCAGATTCCCATCCGCCCTCAGGTATGATCGTCACCTCCGCTCGCACTCCCGCTAACGCTATCGGTTCCGGCTCAAACTCGGGCGGGTCACTCTCAACAACAGCTGACTGGACTAAAACGCTCATCTCGCTCAGATCCTCCCTGACAAGCAGTTCAGACAGGAACGCATGCACCTCTTCATGTAGGGTCAGGTTGTGGAAAAGCTGTTTTAACAGTGCTGACGGAATCCCATACAAATTCTCTCGCGCTCCCATGCCCTTCGCGAACACACCTCCGGCTCTCATCGCGCGCCCTCCTTGCGCTACTTTCTCGTGCCTACCGTGCTGCCGGAAGAACTCGCAAGGCGTATCGGAATCGCATACTCGCAAGGGTGTGCGCAACGGAACGTTGGTCCAGATGTGCGTGGGCTTCCTGTATGCGGTCCCGTATTTGCAGTACGTGACGAGGTGCGGAGCTGGTAGATTGCTCATGCAGCGACGCGTGTGCAACCCGTGGGGCTCTCTTCCCCTCGGGTTCTCAATGAAGTATGCTTCGGGCCTCAAGTACCGGATGATCTCCAATGTCCTACGAACTCGCCTGTCCGCAGCACGCAAATCTCGGATGCCTACCGTCTTCGCTTGGCTGTACTCTGTGCAAGGTGGGCTAGCCCAGACTACGTCGAAGTGTCCTGGTCTGAACTGTCGATAGTCCCATCGCATGATATCCTCGCAATGTGTGGGGCCCCACTTGGGCTGAATGTCTACAGCAACTACTTCGCTGTTGGGAAATTGCTTAGTGAACTGCCTCTCGACTGACCCGGTCCCACAAAACAATACAAGAATCTTAGACTGGCCGACTGGCTCCTTCTCAAGTGCTGCGGCTCCGTTGACTGGCGGCAGGGTGCTCTGAGCAGATACTCTCGCGAAAGTTCCTACTTCCTCATCAAACCTCTCCTCTGGCACCCATGGCATTGCTCCGTCTACCTTGAGCTCCTCCGATAGCGTGGTCCATACCGCTCCTGCGGACTCGTCGCGTCTCTTACGGACCCTAAGCTTCTCTCGCTCCACTCTCTTAGCCTCGATCCTCTCAAACTCCAACAACGCTCGGTTGGGAACACCGGGCCTGCCGGCTCCGTCCCACTCCAGATCCTCTCGGGTCTTCCACTCGTTCTCACTGCGGGGCATTCCTGTCCACTTGACCAGGTACTCTGTCCACCTCCTGCCCTGGCGCTGGCGCGTGCGCGAACGCTCCACCCTCTCGACGTGGGTTTCCTTGCGCCCGCTGACGTCCAACGGAGGAGGGGGAATCTCCTTAGCTCTCTCAACGAAGCGGCTGCCCGACTCTACTGGCGAAAGCCGGTCCACGGTAAACACATCGTGCACTTTCCACTGCTTAGGCGTCTGCAACCTATAGGCCGACGGTGCGCCTCTATCGCTCGCGGGAAGGGCCATCTGCCTGTCGCTGTGAAAGACTTCCAGCACCCGAAGGGGCCCAAGGCGCTTCTTAAGCAACTTCTTGTGCAACCCGCGGTCGCCCGGCTGAGTGAGGTGCGTGGCATCCACCCAAACCTCATCGCCTACTGCGTAACTCCTGGACCTGTGACGCGCGTCGTACTGGGCGATCTGTTGCTGCTGAGCTAAGAGCAGCTTCTCCCTAGCGAGCTGCAACTGGCGAACAAACTGGCGGGCTGTCTCGTGGGCTGTACCCTTTTTTACTGCTGCGCCCCTCCCCCCCTTAGCTCGGCCTCTCCGTGATGCAAGTGCTGCCTCCACGAAGAAGTCCAGCTGAGAGGCCGGAGCGTGACCATACGTCAGTTCAAAAGGGGTGAATCCCGTGACGGCGGAACGAGAGTCATTAATGGCGTACTCGACCGGGGTACACCATAAATCCCAATCGTGCTGGTTGGCGTCGACGTACGCGCGCAACATGCGTTCGACCGTGTGGTTTGTGTGCTCTGCCTGCCCATCACCTTGAGGGTGGTACGGCGTGGTAGAGGCAACCTGGACTCCCATCAACCGATGTAGCTCGAGATGCATCTCATCCCTGAAGCGGGAGTCCCGATCACAGACGATCTTCATGGGAGCGCCGTGCAAACGCCACACTTGGTCGAAATACATGCGCGCGATCTGTGCAGCTGAGCTGTCAGCGTAAAGCATGGGAACTACGTGCACCATCTTGGACAACTTGTCCGTGAAGGTAGCAAACGCGTCGTACCCTCGCTCTGTGCGGGGCAGCCCAGTGACGAAGTCGATACTAACCACTTGCCACAGTCTTACTGGGACTTGCAGGGGGTTAAGCTGACCGTCTGGATACCCGTTGCGTGGCCGGGTCTGTTGGCACACAACGCAGGATTTGCACCAGTCGGTGACATCCTTGCTCATGCGTGGCCACCAAAAGCGACGGGATACTCTGTCCAGTGTCTTATCCCTTCCTGTGTGCCCTGCTGCTGGGGACTCGTGTGCTTCGCGCATCACCAGCTCTCTGAGGGGGGAATCCTGAGCTAGCACTAGCTGATACCGCCCTTCTGCCACTCGCCATATCATGTCGTCTACCATGCGAAATGTGTCTGTCCTCTGATGTGGGGCTGCGATCAGTTCCTCCTTCAACGAGCTGAGGTACTGGCTGCGTTCGTATTCCGCTTGCAAGGCGCGGACGAACTCATCAGCCTTCAGTGGGCCTGATGCTGCCCTGGCCCTTGCTGCAACCCCTGTAGTGACTAAAGGCTCGTCGGGTTCTGCCTCACTGTCCTTTCGCGCAGGCGGCGCTCGGGGCTTTGCCCTGCTGGCTGCTGGGGCCCACACCAGAAGGACCGGCCAGCGCAGCGGGGGTCGACCTCCATCAGGGGACTCGAAGAGGTGGTTGGGACGACCTTTTTCGTCCTTCGTGTCAAAGACTTTGACCGGATGAAGCCCATACTTGGGGTGAATCAACCGTCTCCAGGGGGCGTCATAGTCTGGCAGAAGGAACATCGCCGAGGTGTTTTCCGGATCGGCGCGCCACTCAGCAAGGAAATGCCGAAGAATTCTTTCTATCAAGTCTGAATCCTTCGTGTAAGGGGGGTTGCACCAAACGTGTTTCCCGCGCCACTTTTCCTTCAAGCAATCGGTCCAATAGGTGTCAACCTGCCGGTTAACGCCCATGGAGTCGCAACACGCGTCAACGTCAAACACCCCGTACTGGGCTGCTATCTCCTCAAAGCGCTCCCTGATCAGCTTCCAGTCCTGGCGATCTACGACCTGGTCGTAGTGGGAGCTACTTTCTGGGGGCTTAACGGGCTCAGGTACCTTTCCGGCTGCCTTTGGATGACTCTGGGCCTCAGGGTGGGGGAACTTCGGGTGACTCTGGACTTCTGCTGTGGCCTGTTCCCTAGCTCGGTCTGCTCTGGTCATGACTGCTAGCGATTCGGCATCCCTCAAGGATTTCTCGCCTACTGCTAGGGTGGCAGCTGCGTCCAGCCAAAGGGCCGGCGACTCTACCCACGTGAGCCCATTCAGATGGGTGAGCTCACCAATGACCGGTGCTGGACTGGTGGGAGGGAAGGACTCGTCCTCGGAATCACTATACTCGAAGGTGGCGCCTAAGACAGATGTGGGATCCTCGTCCCCTTCGCATCTCTTGCCTTTCGGCTCAGAGTACTCGGGTCCATCAGATCCATCGGTGGTGCAATCCACTGCCCCGAGGACAGAGGTAGGATCCTCGTCCTCTTCGGACCCCTTGCCTGCCGGTGCGGAGTCTCTGGGCCCATCCGTGGCGCGATCCACAATCCCTTTTTCCTTCAACCCTTCTCTGGCTGACATTTCCTGATAGTCTGGTCGCCGGGACTGCGCGTCTGGTACTACTAAACAGCGCCCTGGCACGTGCTCCATCTGATGGACTCCTACCTCTACCAAGTCCTCGTACCAGCGAGCCTGACGTCGGCTGAGCTCCCTAGCTGGGGCGAAGAGCCACTGAAGGGGTTTATGGTCTCCCATGAGCTTAAATGATGTGAAAATCAGATAATGTCTCCAGGTGACCGTGGTGCAGTGATGGATGGCACAAAGCTCCCGTTCCCCAGCGTGATAGTTCTGCTCTGCGCTGGAGAACTGCCGGCTTTCAAAGGCCAAGGGCTGTAAGCCTCGTCCCTGATCCTGCATGAGTACACCCCCTAGTGCTACTCCACTGGCATCTGTCTGCACAAAGAAGGGTCTGGAGCCGTCTGCTGCACCCTTTTGATCGGGTAGGGCCAAGGCTGGGGAGGAGATCAAGGCAGTTTTTAGCTGTTTAAATGCTGCCTTTTCATTCTCGCCCCAGGTCCAGTCCACGCCGGATTTGGTGAGGCGGGTCAACGGGTACGCGATATCTGCGAAGTTCTGGATGTACCTCCGGTAGAAGCCACACATGCCCAGAAACTGTCGCACGTGTGTGACAGTTTCTAGGTCTGGCCAATCGCGTACCGACGCAACCTTATCCTGCTGTGGACGACATCCATCCCGATCCACCACATGCCCTAGGAACCGGACTGATCGCTTGCACAATTTGACTTTCGACTTTTTGAGGTAGACTGAATTCTTTCGGCATGCCTCCAGGACCTGGCGGAGGTGGTCGAGGTGTACCTCATGGGCGCTCTTACCCGGAACCTCAGCCGAGAAAATCATGATGTCATCTACAAATACTCTGCAAAAGGGTAGGTGCCCGAGGTACTGTTGCATCATCCTTTGCCAGGTACTTGGGGAGTTTGACAATCCCATAGG
Source organism: Cymbomonas tetramitiformis (assembly GCA_001247695.2). Taxonomy (NCBI): domain Eukaryota; kingdom Viridiplantae; phylum Chlorophyta; class Pyramimonadophyceae; order Pyramimonadales; family Pyramimonadaceae; genus Cymbomonas; species Cymbomonas tetramitiformis. Next base: position 102,312 of record LGRX02004647.1, on the reverse strand, counting down.
CATGACCAACCACTCGTACGCTCCAAAGTGCGTAGTCATTGCGGTTTTCTCCACGTCCTCTGCTTTCATAGGGACCTGCCAAAATCCCCAAAGGGCATCCATCGTAGAGAAGACGGTAGCCCCTTGTAGATCATCTAGGAGACTCTGGACATCCGGGAGGGGGTACTTGTCCTTGACTGTGATCTCATTGATCTGTCTGTAGTCAATGACTAGACGCAACTCCTTGGGATTACTCGGCTTGGGGACCATCAGCACAGGGCAGCCCCACGGAGAGGCCGAGGGTCGTATGTACCCTTTGGCTAAGAGCTCATCTAGCTGTTGCCGGAGTTGCCGCAACTCCTCCTGCGACAGCTTGTACCCTCGCCGGTGCAAGGCGTTCCCATTCCAATCTGGCCTGAGCCGGACGCCGGACTTGAATTCCCTTGACTGGACTGATTCCGGCAGCTCTGTGCAAATGACATCTGCGAACTCCTTTTCCAGATCCCTAAGCTGCTGCCAGATTTCCGGCGACACCGTCTCGTCTATCTCGTCCTCCGGCGGTTCCGGGGAGGCCTGAGCAGTCTGTGGGGCTGGCGGCGAGGTAGTACCTGGCGGGGCGGCCGGTACCGGCGGGTCTGTGGTCTGCGGAGCTGGCGGCGGGACTGGTGCCGAGGCTCGCGACTTCTGACTCTGAGGACTCGGGACAGTGGGGACTTTTGGTCCCGGTGGCTGCTCGGTGGAGGGGCCACTTTCAGCACCAGGCTGACCGACTGCTGCGACCTGGTCACGCCAACGCACTCGCTTACGCCGTGCTCGGGGTCGTCGCTCCGCGACCAGACCCCGGCCCTGCTGGAGCGCCGCGGCTGCCTGCGCGTGCCAGGTGGGTGGCTTCCCGGCCGCGTGATCCTCTATCGCCTGCCTACGCACCGCTGGCGGAAGCAACGCAAATGCTCCGTTCGCCTCCTGTTTGCTAGCGAAAAAGCTGAGAGGGTCAGGGTGATCCCCGGCCTCGTCGACCGTGCTCGCAAATCCCTGTGGCCTAATATCCTCGACCACCGCCCCTACTCTCTGCAAATGACACGCTCCTTCCACGTCACTGTAGCCGGACTCGGAACTGTCCGAGACCAACCCTCCCGGCCCCTCAGACTCCTCAGCTCCGTCCGGCACCGCTGCGCTGGGACGCACGCTGACTTCACCATCCTCGGACCCGGAGGAGGGTTCTGACGCTAGGCCTGCTACAACATCGTTGGGGGAATCTTCGTCGGAGTCTCCCCCCCCCTTGTTGCAGGCCAACGCGCCAAAAGTCCCATCGGGGCCGAGGTAGACGACGAAAGCCTGCTCCTCTCTGTTTCGGAGGGTCCGCAGGTCCCGGCGAGCCCGACGTTGGCTCAAAAGGACTCCCTGTACCAGTGCCATTGCCGTGTCCTTGGACCGACTGGGGTCCGGTGACCCCGGCGAACAGCCGGTGATGACGACCTCTTCCCTGCCCTTGGTGAACCGGACCGAACCCCAGTTCTTATAATCCAGCGTAACCGGGGAAAGGTTCGCCAGCCAAGGACCCCCCAGGATGACATCCACCTTGAGGTCGAGTGGCATTACCCGAAGCTCAACCTGCTGGCCGTAAGACCCCTTCGACGTCTCAGCAAGGAGCTTGGGCCTGATGCAGGAATTAGCATCATATGTGGTGCCGTCAGCCACTCGAACCCGCATGGCTTGCTCGTGGCGCACCGGCTTGACGCCGGAGAGCCTCTGCAGTGTACTCTTTGCGATGATATTGGTGGATGCTCCCGAATCCACTAACACCTTGACTCTGACGCCCGCAATCCAGGCCCAAAACAGCAACAACGTCGGTGTGCGACTGTGCCTGTCGAAACTCCTCGGGCGCGCTCCCATCGAGGACACCGCTGCCAGGGACTCACACCAGCTCGGACTGATATCGCCGTCCTGCATTATGCAGTCCAGGCGGGTGACTGACGTTTCTGCGTCGGAGTCACAGTCCGGGAGGCAGTAAGTACACGCGTCCGCTAGCAGGCCGATGGCGACTGCTTTCTGAACTGCGCTGCGCTCTGGGAAGTCTGGGGGGGACACCGCGACTTGGACTGACGCTGCAGCCAGTTTAGCCGCTATGTGCTTTCTGACTTGCTCGTCCCGGTGCATCAGCTCATTGTCTTGCTGAAGTTCCCTATTCTCCCTTTCCAACTCCTCCTTTACGAAGGCGTGGAAGTCCGCATGGCGTTCTGTTGAGGTAGAAGCCGGGTCCCTACCCTCCAACTCGTACCTGCGCTGCAATCGAGAGGTTCGAAGCGCCTTGTCTTCAGGAGTCAGCCATGGTCTGCGTTTCGGGCCCAAAGCCTGGCGAGCCCTGCTTCGGGTCAACCACGGCCGACTGGGCTTTGAAGTTCTCTCTGGTGGTGAGAGTTCTTCTCCTTCGGCAGGCTTGGGTTTGGCAACGCGAACAAACCGTCCGAACTCCTGATCCAAGATGGCTTTGCGTCGGCGATTGAACTCGCGCACCCTGACGAGCCGCTTCAAGCGCTTATCTAACTCTTCTCGATTCAACTGGGGCTTACTAGTCGTGGGTCCAAGCTTCTGGCTCATCCGCCTTTGCCCTGCCCTCCAAAGCGCAAGGGACTTGACCGGCCGGACCTCTGACTCTTCCAGCTTTAGATACCTTTCTAGCGCCCTGATGGCGGAACGCAGGCGAGCACTTGGCTGCTGGGCCTGAAAGGCTTTCCTAACTCTGGGGGGTAAACGCTGAGCTCTGAACTTCCAGTGCCCGCGAACTCTCGCAACATCCGACCCCTGGTTCTCCAGGTGCTGTTGGTAGACTGCCCGTGGCTCAACTGTGTGGCTCGACCGGTTTTTACCCCGGGTGTCCGCACCGGTGATCCAACAGAGCAGCTCCCACGGCTCCTCGGGACGCGGAACTGAGGCGGTTGCTGGGGTTCTGGCGGACTTCCAGAAGTTTGCCTGCTCTCTTTGGACGCGCTGCTCGACCTGTTCCCGCTCAGGAGGCTCTGGGCTTTCCGTGCGGGTGGCGGCTAGCATGTCTAAACCTTCCTGCTCATACCTCTCGACTCGACTCTGGCTCTTGAGGTGGCGCCTGGCGCTGCCACTAAGGTGTCTCCCACACCTTCTCCACCTATCATGCAGCACCTGCATCGCTGTGGACGCCGGCGCGGGGCCCTTTTGTCCCCCTGACCCCGCAGTGACGGGGCCCGCGCCCTTTACTGCGGGGAGGACGCCCCGGGCTGGGGAGCGTCCTCCTGGACAAAATCCAAACCGATGGCAGCCAAAGCTTCCTCCACCGACTCGTCCCCTATTAACGCCAGGGTGTCCTCCAGGAGGCACTTGGCCCACTCCTTCGGGCGCTGGCTCGCCTGCGGACAGTCGCGGGCATAATGGTCCATGCTCTTGCACAGACGGCAGCCCTCGTACTCTGGGGAGCCGAGTCGTTGCCCTGTGGGTGTCGGAGCGCCAGCGGATGTCGCCATGGCTAGCAGCTCCTCCGTGACATCTACGTGGGCCAGCAGCTGGACCGAGCGGCTCGTCTTATCCTGGCTCTGCCGCAACTCCCGCTCAGCCTCTATGGCCCAAGTCAGGAGTTCGTGGCGGCCTTTACTGGCCGTCCGGCTCAGAGTCAGAACCGAAGCGCCTTTCCTCTCGGCTATAAGGAAGACCTTCCTCCTTATCTCCGGTATCAATCCCGTAAGGAATATCTCCAGCAGCTCCTCTTCCGGCACCGGAGAGGTGAGCTCGTGGGCAGCCAGCATGCTCACGATGTCGTGAGCAAGGTGCACCCCGTCCCAGAACTCGCGGACCGTGCGAGTCTGTCTGTCCTGACTTTGACGCACGCGACGCAGGAACGGACCGATCGACGCCATTTCCCCCTTGTCGGGCATCACCAGTTGCGCCAAGGGAACCACTATGACGTCCAAGGTGAGGTTCTTACCTTCCCGAGCCTCCGTCAACACCGAGGAAAGCTCGCGGTACTCGGAGCTGAGTTTGCCGAAGCAGTGTCTGGCCACTTCTGACAGCAGGGAGTGGTCCGACAACACCTTCTCCTCACCCCCGCTCTCTAGTGGTCCCAGACGCGCCATCTCCATGGCGTAGCGCACCGGCTCCAGTTCCCGAACCTCCCTGACTTGCCGAACAAATCGGAGGAGCCGACCAAAGACGTGGGACGACCCCTCCACCTCTGTGTGGTATTTGTCCACTGCCTTCTCCATGGCTCTGGTGGCCTCCTTGAGAGCGTGCTGCTCGTCCTTACGACTGTAATGGCTCCGGGGCTCCCTGTAACGAGAGGAAGACGAGAAGGTGAACTGGCTGTCGCCATCCCCGTCTTCGCCATCGCCGCCAGGGTCCTCGTCCGGACTCCCCGGGCCTCCCGGCCCTCCAGGGTCACCGCCCCCCGAGCCACCAGGACCACCATGACTGCCGGCACCGGGCATCTCCGAAAGCTCGTTTGGCTCCGAGTGCTCCAGTTGAGGGACCATCCCCCCCCCGTCTCCCGGTGTGTCTGCCGCCTTAGGAATCGGAGGTGGCATCACAGCCGGAAAGTGGTCGAAAGCACCGGGCCACACGTCCGCGGCGCAAAACCCACACACCGGCAGGTACACCTTTTTCATGAACGCCACCACACTTCTCTTAGCGCTCGCCTGACACGCCCACATACGCACCGGGCTCTCCTCGTGCCCGCACCCACAGCGAGCGCAGCTCTCTGCGACGGACGCCAAGGCCGTCGTGAGACTGTGAATCACCTGGGCCCCGAGGACCCTGTCCTCGTCCGAGAACTTTGTCTTCAGGCACTGCCTGATCTGGTTGGAAGGGTGTAAGCACCCGGCGACCTGACCAAGGGTGCGATACCTACGAGCAGCGTCGTAAAACAGGCGCTGGGCATCGATCCCCGAGGTGGCATACCCGACCACGTGCTTCCGGAGGGCGTCGCAGACCTGTATAGGAAGGGAAATAAAGTCCCATGAGTGCGGTGGAGACGCTGTCACGTCCGCGCGCGACTCCTCCGGAGGGCTTTGAACGTCCCGGTTCTCGACGTCACAGGTGACGACGGAAGCCGGCTCTACCAGCTCATGTCCCTCTCGGGAGATGGGCGTCTCCTGAACCGGACTCGACGCTGCCGCTGAGGGCCCCCGAGCGTCTGACTCCACGGGCCCTGGGGGCGAGGCCTGAACCAGGGCGAGCCTTTGGACTTGTGACTCTATGACCGCCTGCAGCCTCTCCTCCAGCTGGGCCTCGGCTGCCGCTCGCCGCTCCTCGGCGGCTACCTGCTGAGCGACGCTCTCGTCGACAGCCAACTGCCGGGCAGTCTCCCGGGCTTCTGCGGCCAGCCGGTCTGCAGCCCAGCGCTCTTCGACAGCGCGTCGCTCGGAGACCCTGCGTTCCTCGGCAGCGCGCTGATCGGAGATCCTGCGCTCCTCGGCAGCTCTTTGACTCTCTTGGAGTTGCCGAGACAGCTGTTCCAGGCGAGCCTCGGCAGCTGCCTCCCGAGCTTGCGACTCCTTCTGCCAGGCTTCCTTCAGCTCTTGCAGGTCCTGACTGTTCCTGCTCGAAGTGGACTCCGGGGACGACGACGTGTTCCCTGAGGAAGTCGGACCGGGGTGCGGGACCGATGGTGCTCGACTGGGCTTCCGGGTGCGAGGCACCGGGCGACTGGGGCCGCTCGGCTTAGGCGCCTGAGTCCTGGGCCTCGGACGTTCCGCGGGATGCTCTTCCTCCGATGAGGACGAGAGGGGAGCAAACCGGTTCGACCAGTTCCCACCGGGGGCTGCGGAACTCGGAGGTGCTGCACCTGACTTCCTAAGACCCCTGTGTGACTTCCGGGTGCGGCCGCTCATTCTGACGGCCGCGACGACCGCTCTCCTTACCTCCTGGAGGTCCGCCCCTTGGCGTACCAGCTCCCCTGGTCTGCCGGCGTTGATGGCAAAGACAGAGAATCTACACCTCTCAAGGGAGTTGTGAGGGTCCTCGCGCTTTTGCTGCATCAACACCCTGGACTCGGAGACTGACTGCTGGTGGATCTCCAGGCGATAAGCGCCGTCCTCGGAGAGCCCATAGTCCTTGAGCTGGAACCACATTAGCCCTGACAGCGGGTGGTCTTTCCCCAGGCGCTTTAGGCCTCGACGGATGTCCTGCCACATAGACTCCTGGTCGGAATCCGAGCAAGAGCTGACACCGGATGAGGTTCCCGCCTTCCTTACCGGACGGCGGGCACTCGTTCCCTGGGACGAGTCCGAGCTGACTGGGGTCGTCCTGGGGAGCCGGCGCCACTCGCGAAGACACCTCCTGCCCATCTGGGTCATCCGGTGTCTCCGGGCTCCAACCCACCAGGTGCTCCTCTCCTTGGCGAGCATCGTCTGCTGGTGCCATGCCATGAAGACAGCTCCAGCTTGACGTCTGCCTCTGCGCCACAGACCCTGTGTCTGGACGACATGCTGGCGCCATGCTGCGAAAGCGGACTCGACCCGGCGCCGACTGCCTTTGTCAAACAGGCCTGAAGTTGGGCGACCTGTTGGGTGACGTCATTCCACGCTTGGAATGCCAGGCGCTGGAGCTCGCGCTGATGCGCTGACTGGTCCGTCCTGGCCCTCCATGCGACCCACGCAAGCCGCGCTGTTGCGCGCTGACGAGATGGCAGGGAGACTCTCGCACGTCGTTGCGCTGAATTCAGCGCCCAGGTGCTCCATTGACGGAGGGCCAATGCGAGCATGGATTGACGTCGCTCTCCTCGCCAAGCCGGATTGGGCTGGATGCGAGACTCGCGCCCCCGTGACTGGACGACGTCTAGCTGCTCTGGGCGCCGGACATCATCAGACTCCCCTTCTGCCGGGGGACTCCAGTCACTGGCTCGGTAAACCTCAAAGCGCCCTGGGGCACTGATGAGATTCCCTTGCTCGCTCCCCACGAGGGAAGAGAGGGAGGACGCTGCCGGTCCCGACGTCGGTTCCTGACGGACGACCCTACTACTCGCACTCCTGCTGGACGCAGGGAGTGGGGAGAAGGGAGCTGCCGAGGGGTTCAACCCCTTAGCAGAGCGGTCCGAGTCCGACCCGGAGCCGGCGCCTGCCGCCGGCGGTGCCGGAGCCTCGGGCGACGCACGCTTCCGGCGCGCCGGCTGCCGTAGCGCCGAGCTCAATGCGAGCTCGGACACTGGCTCAGCTCCACTGACCCTCGCTGGTGAAGGGGCTTTTGGTGGCGAGGCCCTGGGGGGCCCACCAGACAACCCTGGAGGGGCTCTCAGGGGCGTGCGCGCCGGTGTAACCTCGAGGGCCTCACCGCCGTATTGGCGCGCAAGCGCGCGCCGCACTCCCCCCCCCTCTCACGGGAGCGCCAATCCCGGCTGTCTGACCCGCCAGCTGCGCCCCAGAACTCCCCAGAGCCTGGGCCAACCGACAGGCCCGCAGCGCGAGACCCCGACCGACCGGACCCCACGGCTGAGCCGGGGGCGGCGCCGGCCCGACCCCCCCCACGCCGGCCCGACCGACCGAGGCATTCCTCTTCATCTGAATACATGGGCATAGTATGCGTGCTATGCGTGAGATCCAATTCAATCGAAAAGCGGTTGGTGTGGCAACTAGCACCCGATCCCAGGAATACGCCACTTGCGCGCGAGCACAAGTAAGCACACCGGCCGAAGCGCGGAGATTCCCGAATAGGGGGGACTAGAAGGCCAAATTAAAGGTGGGGGAAATCCCGAACCAACCCCGAATTTCAGCAAAGGCTTACGCAAAATTGAAAAATTTGCGCAGCGCTTCCGCCGCGAAGGGTCGGATTTGCCGAAAAACGGAGAAGATTCCAAAATCCCGCACCTGCGAGTCCAAAAGCACGGATATGCGTGCTATGCGTGTATGCGTGCTAGGACTAAGGCAACGCTCGCACCTTAAAAGATTGTCGTCGAGCTAGATCTCTCCACACCGACGCGGCTCCAAGCAACCTGGAACCATCAATCCCACACACCACCGCGCAACAAGAACGAGAGCACAGGCATTCTCGATTTCGTAGTGCAAGTACTTCCTAACTAATCGCACAAGGCGGGGCGGGTTGATCAGAATTCGCGCAAGAAAGACAAGGAAGCAACGTGAAAACACGAACTAATTACCATTTCAGGATAATCAGGTTGGCTGGTAGATCAATGTGCCAGCCAGCCGGCTCGTCGGTGCAGGGTTCCAGGATGACACCGTAGGGCCTCCTGTTGCCTCTGTGGGTGGAGATGAGAATAGCACTGTAGATAGGTGCTCTGATTGTCTGACGAGCCTTCACAATAGTCCAGATAGGATAGTGTTCATTGATGCCATTTAGCTTTCTGTAGCAGTCCAGATAGTGTAGAAGGTCCCGATAGTGCCGACCATCTGATGTCTGTAATACATATCTGACTGCCATAGTCCAGGTAACTGTGCCATCTGTCTGAATAAGCTGAACACATGCGTGTGACTCCTCTCCGTCAAAGAAAGAGCCAATACCATGAACCCTCGAGCCTGCTGTGTCAAAGCTGTCACTGAATGGCTGTGGTCTGTCATAGGATGCATCAAACTCCCGCTCTGCCTGATGTGGGTCTGGAAAGGAGCCCAATATCTCTCCCATGTCCTGATGATTATGAATCCAGTGAGGCTTGCCAACATAGTGTACCATATTAGTCTCAGTATCCAAGATCTTATATGCCAGAGACCTGACTGATACACCAACAAGGCGACCTGACCAGGCCGCCCGCTGGGACTTCCTAGACATGCCAGGCTGTCTGGAGTTCCTCTGCTGCTGAGACATAATGACATAGCAATTCTGGCCGAAGGCCTTCAGTTTAGCATAGCCATAGTGATAGCCTCTGATCTGATGAAATGGTGTTGTAGAGATGTTCTTGTGAGTAGAGATATTCCATATGAAGCCAGCATGGGTGGCAGCCAGAGGCCAGTAGTCCTCGGGCATGCCAGCTGCCAGAAGTAATGCCTTAGCCATGTCTGATATCTTGCCAATGGCATTTTCTGCATGAGGGTTGTCTGTATGTACTGTAGGAGATGACTTCTGGTGTAATATACGGTGTTTTTGATAGAAAGCCACACACTGGGGGTCACCCATCTCTGGAGCACAGTCTGTACGGAGTGTTATGGACTGTGGTGCATACCCCATTGCATGTAAGCTGCCGTAGAAGTGAACCAGACAGGTGTAGTATTCTGATTTCTGGACGAAGGTGTACACAAATATGAATCTGCTGACATAGTCAATGAACTGACATCGGTACAGGTGGCCATTGTAGCCAGCTGGGGTAATAGGTCCTGTCAAGTCAGCAGCCCACTTCTGGCCGGGCTGTATGGCCACTGATCTCAACTGGTCATGGTGTCCACAGGGCTTCTGCTTCAGCTTACTGGTACAGCATACTGCACAGAACTGAGAGCAGGTCGGCATAGCTGCTATAGCTCGCCTAGACAGCAGAGGCCGACCGAGCTGGATGCCAGGCAGGTCGTAGAGCTTAAGCAGACTGGCTGTAGAGCCGTGACCCATGACTGCATGGAACTCCACAAAGGGACTGACCCGAACAGGTGTGTTTCTGTTCCTGAACAGGATACAGATCTCAAAGGGAGTGCCATCAATGAATACTCTGTCAGGTCCGCCATCTGAGCCAGCCGGTGTCAGTGGGTGACTGGAAGCATATGTGTGCTTCCGAGAGAAGCTGAATATCCTCTTACTGCCTTTAGGATAGATGTGTAGTACCTCCATAGTACAAGTCTTGTGCCATATCTGGTGTTGTGGCATATACGGGACAATCCAGAAGTAGGTGGTATTATGCGGGTCAAGGAGAAAGTCATGGTTGCCCTTAGTCAGCATTCTGTCAATCATACTGATACTGAAGGGAATGTTGCCATAGAAGAACTGACCCGTCCACTGTTTGGTGTGACAATCATCTGAAATAGACCAGTGCTCAAGAGCCGGATGATTGTTGCCCTCGCCAACAGGCAGAGAGTCCCCATACATAGATACATCAAAAGCCGGAGTACCAAGTTTAGCTGTAGCTGTAGGAGAGCCGTGAGTAGTAGCCCATTTAGTGTACTCGCTATTACTCCACTGCCAGTCTGATGAGTCTCCTGTGCGGGTCCTGACAGCTGCTGAGCCGAAGTGGTGAGAGTGCGGGCGCTGCGGCTCATCCCAGAGGTAATCCACCTGATTGTCTGTGATACGATATGTTCTGCCTGAGTCCAGGTGGGTATAGGTCATGGTAATGAAGTCTGGGGAACTGAAGCCATGCCGGAGCATAACCCGGGTAGATAGGAGTGTCCTGGCGCCTTCTTTGAAGTGGCAGCCAGGTATAGTGTACTCGTCTATCTCCCCTGACAGTATCTCACGGCCATAGAGGTGTAGTGTACAGGTCCCGTCAGTTCGGGATACGGGACCTGTCATCACCGTAGAGAAGCCAATAGTGGCGGAGGTGTCTAGATCCGAGATCCTGGACCTGGTGCCTGTGATATTCCCAGTGGCACCAGAGTCTACCACAATGCCATCGCCGTCCCGTGATAGTGTATAGGCCGAGACAACAGGGCTACAGGTGAACACTAGCCCAGGTGGTGGTGTGCCGTGTGCCGTCCAAGTGAAGCCGAGCCACCAAGACATGTGCACCACGGCACCACCGACAGTGATCATGAGGTGTGCCAGGTGTGAGGTGGTCTCGAGGACACTGCCAGTCTGCTGCCAAGCCACGGAGCCAACACCACCGACACCTCTGTCCACTGTACTGTCGCCTGATATTGACTGGAAGTCCATGAAGAATAGGAATAGGCACTGAATGATAATAGCCAGAAAGGTTGCCAAGGCTAGAGCCGTGAGGTGTCGGGACCGCCTGCGGCGGTCCTCACTGTCTGCTGTTATAGTTGACCGGAACAGTTGTATTTGTGAGGCGGCATCGGGCGGCATACCCGAGCTGGTGAACTGGCAGTGGTCACTGTGAGGGTCTCCTGTGCCAGATCCAGAGGAGGAGTGTCCAGTCCCAGAATCTGACCATTCCCAATCACAAGAACCACTGTTCCCATTGTTACCAGCCCAAGTGCCACCATCAGAGCCCCAGTCATACAGTATCCCCGTCCCCGTCCCCTGGGCCCCTCCCCGTGGGCCCCCAGGTGACAGCAGTCTCAATCTGTCCGAGGCATCCTCCTGTCCCTGAAGCAAGTCTACATCTGCCATGGCACAGCCCAGGAAGCCGAGGACAACAAGTGTGGAGACGAGAGCATGTCTGTAGAATGGTACACCACCCCTACCTACACCCCTACGCAGGGTAGGTCCAGTGACGGAGGGTGGAGGGTCATAGTGCTGTCCTTCCCCTGAGCCACGGGGCTCAGGGCCGTCGGTCTCGTCCGAGGCCTCGACCACGGACCCCGCAGGCACCCCGTGCCCGCTGGCAGGGGGGGTCCGTGGCCGTGGCATATAGTCCAGCTCCTGCAGTGACAAAGCACGGGCCAGAGCTGGGAGGGAAGGGCATCACCGGAGGCGGTACTCGTGGAACCATCGGTGTCGTTGCGGCCGAAGCCGGCAGGGTGTCGTGCCACTGGGTGGGCTGGGTGTGATCCTCACACCACAGCCTGTCCCAGTGGTCCTGCTCCCTGTCGGTGAGGCCGGGAGGCGTAACAACCTTTGAAACCCGTGAGGGAAGGGACCGCCGCAGCTCCACGGGAGGGCCGGGCTCCGGTCCAGTTACAGACTCCAGCTGTGAACTCCAAGACCTCGGCCCCCAAGCCCCCCCTTCCTCCCGGGTCTCACTGTGATGTTGTTCGGTCATTGACTGAAACCGAAGGTCACCTGCCAACACCATGTCAGCGAACAACCCGGAGCCAGGCTCCAGGGGTGTCTCGTGTGCGAAGAGCGCTGACACGGGGTGCAAACAGGTGTCTCCATGCTCGGCATCGTCCGGTGTGTCACCCGATACAGCCGCGGCATGATCCAATGTCTGAGCGGTCCCGTATAACATCACACCTGCGTCGAGATGTGATCGGATAGCCGCAGGCTGTGGGTCACACGGTGAGCATGCGATGCTCGGGTCCGCACGGTAGAACGACGAAGAATCAAGCGGTGCCACGGCAGGTGCAGAGTCCATGCGGGCAACGACCGGTGGGGTGTGTGTGGTGTCACGATCGACACCACCCACCCCGAAGCCGTAAAAATGAACTCTCCCTAGAGAAAGGGAAGAGTACGGCTCCTGAAGATCTTGCTCATTGTAGTCTTCCTCCTCCCCTGCATAGCAAAAGGCCTGGAATTTTGCGGAAGCTTTTCTCTGAAGCCGATCCCACTCCTCATGTTGTTCCTGAGTGTAGGAGTCAGTCTCCCAAGCATCCCACTCAGAGTCAGTCCACTCCTGTGGTGCCCAAGCGGGTGCATGAGAGTCCGCATCCCCCTGGGTGAGGTAGGCGGCAAAAGACAGGGATCCGTCGTCAGGGTATGTACGTGCACACCGACTCCGAAGAGTCACAAATGTCTGGCGTGCCGTGCTCCCAACAGACTGCCTGAAAGGCCTCCTCCGAATGCTCATAAGCTGCCTGAAAGCGAGCTGTCAGAACATCCGTGAAGGCCCCTTCGGCTAGAGCCTCGGGGTCAAGCCGCATGGAGTGTGCCGCCAGGTGCTGCATGTGTGTACAGTCTGCCTGGCGGTGCCTCCCACCGCAGGACCAACAGTTGCCCATGAACTGCTTGGAACCCGGGTGGAAGGTGACTCGGGTCTTCTGCGATTTCCCCTTGCCCTTCTTGCCTTTGCCTTTGCCTTTGCCTTTGCCTTTCCTGCTGATTCCCTGTGGCCAATTCCCCCCCTTCGGCAAGGGGGAGGCAGCGAATCGGAAACTCTTCCCCTTCCCCTTAAAGGGGTGGGAAGCTCGAGCAGGATAGTAAACATCACGCGGGCGGGGAGGGCGCAGGTCAGGGGCTCCCCTGGAATCCAGACCGCCACGTTCACCGTGGCGGTGTCCTGCATCATTATAGAAAGCGCTAGTCAGTTGCTTCGCTTTCCCCAGTGTGTTGTAGACTCGCTGAATCGCGAGTCCACAGCTCACCAGGGTCAGCTCAGCCTGTGTTTTGACCTTCTCAATCGCATAGTCCTCGTGCACCTGTTTGTAGGTGACGGGACAAGTGCGACGAAGAAACAGACGGACCGCATCCTCCCTCGAGATGTCGAGGCTAGAGTGTTGCCCCAAGTCAGTCGAAGCGCTACTGACTGCGTCAGTGAACGCTTTGATGAACTGCTTGGGGTTTACACCTGCCGGGACCTCTACCGTGGGTGTGAAAATGAAGTCCGTCTTGTCAAAGTCTTCGAGATCAGGCATTACGTCCCTGACTAAGGCGGTAAGAATTACTTTGCCGTCGTCAGGGAAGTAACGGTGAGCTTCCCGCACTGAAGCGAGCGCTGGCCCGCCACAGAGATACTCCAATAACTCCTTTAGGAGTTTGTTTGGAGTTGGCATCACTGTGGCGGTCGCGTCGGACAGCCGGAAAGCATGTGCGAAGAGGGGGTTAAACCGCGTGAGACGAGAGGTTAGCTCCTCAACGAGGGAGTCAAGTAGTGAACGAGCATTCGACTCGTCACCACAAAACCTCCACTCGTCAATGGCATCCCCCTTGCCACACAGCTTCGATTTAATTCCCCTCACAAGTGCTTCAATCTTCTGGTGGTCATCCAGAAAAGCTGCGGACTCGGAATCAAACTTCTTTTCAGCCGCTGATTGTTGAGAAAGCGCAGCCACTGGTGTGGCCACCAGTTGGTCGAATTGTAATTGCCTCTTTGAGGCACCAGCCGGATGTGCTCTTAATCTCGCTGGCGCCATCAATTGGTACGGTGTAGAGGCCATGGTGAAATTTACAGTCGCGGTGATCGAACGTTAGTCTAGAAAATCCAATAAATCAAAATGTTCGGTGATCAAGGTTCTAAAAATTGTACTAAAAAGATCTCAGCAAGAGAAAACAAATTTACACTTGAACAATCTATAAAAAATAAGGGCAGGGGCTCAAAATGCGGGTTCAAAGGTTCAAATTTTACAGCCGCGGAGAAGGGTAGGGTAAGAGAGGGTGGCGAACGTGTCGTGAGTCTTGGTGATGACGCGCGTACTGCTTCGGAGGCTGCGGCTAGCTAGACCGGTCCGCCTGAGCCCTAGGCAATTGTGCTCACGAACGGAAATTCATCCTCTCTCTCACTCTACCCCTTCCGTGACTAGTGCGTTTAGAACCTCATGCCCGGATCTCAGCCCCAAGCCCCTATAAGAGCTTTAGCCAGCCATAATTGGCGGTTCTAACAAACCACCTTAGGCCGGTGGTGGGCGCAAACCTGTGAGAACAAACACGCAGTCAAGCACTACAAGTCAAGTGCAACGCTCACATATGTCAACCGTGAAACTGTGAAGCTATACACAAGATAATACGAAGTGTTATAGCTTCCGCCGAAAGAATGTGATGACAGCCCCTAAGGTGTCAGATGTGAAATGACAGATGCTATGAACTGTCTGACTACCGAAGTCGATATCGGAGATGGCGCTGATGACAGTGAAGAAGTCATAGTAGTCGAACCGTATCGGTGATGACACAGATGATGATGACACTGTCGGCGTGCCAAATCCAGCAAGGGATTCAAGGTTTCACGGCGGCTCTTTCTCTCAGCAGACATCCGCGGTCAGGTCTCGTTAAATTTTGGAGTGGCACAATCATCGCCATTACTATCAGTCGGCATTCTCAACAAGTCCCCACGCTGCGTTGACGCAGCCGGTTTGATTGCATGTCGATATGCCTCATCGTCCGAGTTCTCGCTCGTTGAGAGCGATGACGACGAAAACGAGCGATCGGAGGCCAAGCTGTGGTATGTTGGATTGTTGCACCTAGTTACCATCATGCTCTTAGGTTATCATCCTGCTGATAAGTTTACATCATGCCGATAACTTATCAGTTATCACCATAGGGTGTTGTTTCTCCGCTTCATCTCATCGTCACCACGACATCCCATTTGTCATACGTATAAGATATCACCGCGACTTCTCATATCACCGCGACATACCATAGGACCGCGACTTACCGACTTCTCCTATCGTCTCCAACATAGAATACTCTCTCACCTTCTAGAATTCGGACATTAAGGCTCACGGAGCTTGCGAAATTTTAGGCTTATAAGGGTATATCGGAAGATTTCGTGCGAATTTCTCGAGAAATTTATGCGAAATATAGGGGCGACGTTGCGAAATCCGAGAAAGAAATATAGGCGATTTGAAAAGAAATCCTGGGAATTGTGTAGACACAGGGTAGCTTCTTCTTTTGAAAAAGGCCAGCAGCAGCTGATGGGAGATACCTGCATGTACTGCCGCACGCTCTGCCAGCTTCCCCGCGGCGCGATAGACGGCAACCGAAAGAATTTGTTTTTAGTTTTGGCCACAAATTTAAAATTATCGGATAAAAAGTTAAAAACATTTTTGATTATAAAAATAAAAAAAACGTATAAACCAGCATTTTTGGTTTGGACACAAGTAGACAAAGTGAAAGACAAAAACACAAACAGTTCGAGTTGAGTGAAGATGAAGTTACGAGGCAAAGGATGTGTGGATCAGTGGAAGTCTATCGAGCGGTCACAGTTCGCCGAATCGGGTTCGGTAGATCGATGACGCATCGGTAGTTCGACAGTCGCACCCGCACACCCGGACCCCGCGCCGCGCCGGCCCGCCCCCGCCCCGTGGAATACAATACGAATAGGAATGTCTAATAACGATAGCGATACTTCATACTTGATACTTATACTAGGCTCTACAGATCAACAGACTACAGTGACACTGTGTCACTGTAGAGACTAGACTTCGAAGGTCGATGTACTGTGACGCCCTTCGATTCGATGATACAGCAGAGTCTATGTGGATCCCGATCGTCATGAAGACATGCACTCATCAGAGACATCACGATCGACTTCGCTCGGCTGGGAAGTTTTGGAACAGAAAGAGAAACTAATAAAAACAACCAAACTCAAAGTCACTATTGTCAACAAAGCGAAAGCGTTGTCCGTGGGCAGGATTACCGTGAATGAAATTACAAAGATTAAATTCATCCGACTTCGACACATAGGTATTACGTTTTTTAAAAGTACATATGGCCAAGCGTATTACCTGCAATTTCCCATCGAATAGGAGAACGTGAACAGTAGCCAAGCCCGTAATATATAAGCCTCCTTGGTGTTGTGTCTGAAACAATGTCCTTGGATTATGAAGCGACTCAGGTCAGTTATGTCTTACTTGAAATAGGGGAAGTCTTGTCAATAGCATATCCGCACACTTTTTATGGGTGGAAAGGTCGTTTTCATATGTTAATGTTTTCTTTAATCACCCTGGACTCTAACTGCGTCCTTCTTCGCAACAATTGTACACCTGATATTGTAGATTATTGAGTTCTGCCGCTGAGTTCTCGGGATTTCTTCTTTGCTTGAAAATCAGGGAGTACGAATATTGGAGACAACTCCTTTGGACGATGGAGCCCTCCGTGTCCAGGACGAAGTATAGCCTTTTCTTTTGAATCCATCTTTAACCTGTGTCCCCTGTACTTCTATAATTACTAAAATTTCATATGGCTTATGTCTTCCAACTTGAAATAAATTGCAATTCGCGCGAAACCTTTAATTCACTTTGCGCGTTTAGCCAGAGTTCACAACCCTCGTCCGTAGCTAACTCTCTTGCAAAATCATGTTCACAGAACTATGTGCCCAAGTCGAATGCTCAACTTAAGCAGTTCATTGCTGAGCATAAACGAGAAATGCGTGCCTTACGTTCGAATAAGCTGTTTCGAGACTTCTTCAAGACGCACGGGGGACCGAGACGGGCTAGTCCCACCAAACGCCTTATGGCAGATGACTCAGACCACAGTTTAGTAGCAACTCTCGACCTCATCCGCATAACGGCCGAAAAGCAAGGACGTGACCAACATGGGGTTTGGTCCGCTTTTGGACATCCATATCAACCACTTGGCGTTCCTGTTCCGGTGCCCCTTCTGAGTTCCTTGCACCGCTCACTGCACCTTTCACTGCGAGTTTCCGTGCATTCCCTGCGCTGCAAGTTTCCTGTATTCCCTGCACTGCACCTTTGGACCGCTCTCTTTACAGGCAAGCAATGTAGGGCTTCCGGCTACTGTTACACACTTAGCACTGCAGTTAAGCGGAGCCCTCACATAAGCTGCGGCGCGGGTTTTCTCCCCAGGCTTCGAAGCAGCTTCCTCCTTTGAATCGGGATGATATCAACGGAATTAAACCGGAAACTCCGAAGATTGCTGCACCCGTTCGTACTCGACAGGAGTTTGCAAGCTCCAACGAGCGAGCTTCTTCGCGGCAACCGGAGCTCACTCCGGGGGAGGAATCGATTCTGTGCTGGGCAAGCAAGGTCTGAACCTGCAGCATCAGAAAAAGGGAACTCAGTATTTTACAGATCATTTGCTTCGTGCTGTCCAACTGTTCCTATTTGAACCACATTATTTATCACACTACATCATTTTCACACACGTTTCAAGTCGCCATTCCTTAAGATGCACCTGCGAGCTTCCCAGAAATGATTTTTAGAACCCAAGGCCAGCGTACAGTTGCATGCAGGTATCATGGTCTTTCGTGCATGTCTGAAGGTGATTTCTCACTCCGATGCTAACAGGACGAAGAAGAGGTTCGTTTCCCGAAGAGAGCTTTGTCACAAGCTGCAGTACGCCAACGAAATGCAATGGCGGGAGCGAGCTTCGTTGACACGGATAAGGTATTGCGCAAGCTAAGCCGAAAGATTTGGGGAGGCACGACATATTGCTGACTATTCGCAGAAACTATCTCAATCGTTGCGATTTGACGGCACGAGCACTGCCTCAACACTATGCGAGAGAGCAAGCTCATCCATTCGTAACAGTTTGCTCCGCTTCTTGGGGCCTGCAATAACTCAACTGGGTAGGCTTCCCTTCTCGTAGGGGAGGGGGAGGCGAAAGTCCTGATATGTTTGAAATTTGCAGCCAAGTGAAGTTCGAGCACTTGATTTTGTCAAAAATGGTGAGGACGAGCTTGCAGGCCAAACAGGAAGAAGAGGATGAGGAGCTCGTTGCTGCGCTTCCTGCTGAAGCGAGCCAAAACAGGCTGGACCGCGAGAATGTCAGTCGCTGCTCGAGCCGCTCGCAAACTTCTGGTGGTTCAACCATGCTTCCTGCAGAATCAAGTGGTGGTCGAGCGTCCAATAAAGACGGGCGCCCTGAGTCAGAGGTAAATACCCTTTGCGCGCCTCCGGCACTTGTGTGTCTCCTTGCCGTGCCAGCAACTCCGTCCTTTCTACCCAGCCTCTTCCCGAGCATGGTAAGACCATCACTTTTGACTGCCCTGCTATGTTGAAGCCCCACCTCCCCTGTCTATCTGTAACTGACCGAGTCTGCGAAATGCTCTGGCATACGGTGCCACGGCAGGTGTCGCTGGTCGGCGGCATCCCCGGTGCGGAGCTCGAGGGCGACGTTTCGGCTGCCACAGCGGCCGGCCTCTCCGACGACGAAACAGACAAGCGCCCGTATTCTTCGCGCTCTGCCCTCACGCAGCGAGCAAAAGAGGCGGCTAACAATCCGCCCCCGCCGAAGCCTATTCCCGTGATACCCCACTCGAAGTCGTCTTTGGGCTTCACGTCAGGGGTGCGAGCCTATTCCCGTGATACCCCATTCGAAGTCATCGTTGGGCGTCGCGTCAGGGGTGCGAGCCTATTCCCGTAATACCCCACTCGAAGTCGGAGGTTGGGCTTTATGTGAGGTCCGCAAGCCCGCTCCCGAGATTCTCTACTCGAATACGATGTTGGGCTCTACCTCAGGGGCACCTACTCCAGAAATCGCCCACTCGAAGTCATGGTTAGGATTTGGGTCAGGGGTGCAAGCTTGCTCCCGAGATTCTCTTTCTCGTAGGTGGGTGCCTACTCCCCTAACCTCCCTTGGCTTCACCTACTCGAGTGCCAACCTGCTCGAAGTCGTAGTTGGGCTGCAGGTTAGGGATTCGACTTCTGCGGCTCTTCGTTCCTCTTCCTTGCATAATACGCTGTGCTTCACTGGCCTTATCATCCTTTAACTCGAACGCAGTTGAGAACTCTAAAACAGTGTGGAAAGGCGTGATGTCTATTTCAATAGCATATTTCGACTCGTTTATTTGTCTTGGCTCCCGAAACGCTGAAGGCCTTCGCCGGTTCTACAGGCTAGGAGTCGGGGAGCAATGCGGTCACAAAGCGCCTTGGAGCGGCAAGCTCCAGGTGATTCGGACGAGAGCTCGCCTGTGGTGCAGTGGCGAAAGGAGTTTCTCAATGCGCGTCAAAGTTTGCAAGATCAACTCTCCAGCAACTTGCAGGTTCCACCTCAAGCCTCCCGTTGTAGTTCTGGGCTGCATTGTGTTTACCTCACTTGTGTTGCTGGGTTCTCAAGCATACTTGGAACTTCAGTGTGATAACGTGATCTTCTCATCGCGATAGCCACTTACTCACCTGCACATCTTTCTCGTTCCGCGCAGCCGGCCGAGTTGCGCGGCACTTTGAGCTTTTACGTTTATTTATCGCAGGCTCGACGGGAGCGTCGCTCGATGGCCATGCAATCACCACTGTATACAACATCTGTGGCCAACCAGCTACTTGAGGATATGCGCGTTCGCAGCGGCAAGCTCTCTCCAGTTCCAGGGAGCATGAAAATTGATAGTTGGCGACGTGCTGAAACCGCAATGCATGCACAAGATCAGCCAAAGAAAGTCGACGTATCGGAGATTCAGGCCATCGAGCGCTTCTATGAAAAGCTGTGTCACCTTGTGGAACGCCAGCGCGTTTCCGATCCTCTCAGCCTGTCGATCGTTCACAAAGTCAAACAGTAAGTCCTTAAACACATAGAGCTGTTCTATTATGCCACTGTGACTTTCCTCTGGGTACGTGTGTGGCAAGAAGGTCTTTAAATCTTGACGCAAGGAAGCAGTTAAGCACGACGGGCTGACACTCAGAAATCTCGATCTTCAAAGGTTTCTGTTTTTGTATATCTGTTAGAGGAATTCTAACTCGGAAGTGTTGTCACTAACACAGGTTGCTCGAAAGCGGAATCAGTTTACAGAAGACTCTTCTCATTCGTGTTTGTGAACACCTGCGAACAATTGCACGTAATGCCCTCTTGTTCTCTGGAGTTCTGGAATGTGGTTTTTATTATCGCTTGCCCTGCAGTGAAATGCTGCAAAGCCTTGCTACTGTAAGCAACCACTCAATGTATTGTCTGTTTATGTACAGCTCGGCATCGTAGAGACTGCTTAATCGCCCGTTTTTCCATTGCTGGCGGCTCTGGGTGGGCTTGCTCTGCTGTTGGGCAAGAGCTGATCTCCTGGGTGAGTGTATTGTTCTGTCTGCAGAGTTAGGAGGAGCAGACAACCCGTATGTGCTTCCCATTTTGCACTTTATACGTCAAAGTGTGCGATGCCCTGTGGAGGATATGGAGGGAGTTCTACGCCACATGGGGCTTGGATTATTGCTGAACAGACAGCATCATACAGCACCCAAAGCAGAATCAAAGAGCAAGTTGACAACACAAGAAGTTTCTCCAGGTGAGCACTTTGGAGTTCTGCAGGCATTTTCTTTCAGTGTCTCTTGGAGCGTTGCGCAATGTTTGCTCACAGTTCCTCGAGCAGATATGTGCTGTTGCCTATCCTGAGAATTATGTCTTGCCTTGGTTCAGAGACGCAAGGTGACAAGTCACGATTTGGGGCTAAAACTCTGGATTTCGAATAACTGCACTGCCTCAAACGAAACTTCTCGCGATGTTCTGTTTTGAAGAAACCTCCTGGTGTTTTGGTCCTGTCTATTTTTCCAAATCTGCTGCAATGAAACGAATGCAGTGAGTTTTATTCTCAGCCCCATAGGCCCGCAAGATCTTCCCACATGAATACAAGTTAGTACTTCCTGCAATTGGTTCACATGTTCGGCACGGATTTTGGCTTGATGGAAGAAGACTGCGTATACATGTACAAGTTAAGCAAGGTAAATGAGGGATAACTGAAAGGTTGTAAAGAGAACTGAATAATTGCAGCAACAAGGCTTAGAGGATTGCATGGCATATAACAAGTACGATTTGAAACGTGTCTTCCAGCATGCGCTGAAACAAACCGAAAGAGTCACCTGAAGCATTTATCGATCGACAGATTGATGCTGATAGTACCTATAAATCCATAAATTTGTGGGAATACAAATGTGTATTAGAAGTGTATGGATTGCATGATTATGTGAATCTATCACGTGACAGTGACTGTGGTGACCGAGCACGTGACAGTGGCTGTGGTGACCGAGTATGTGACACCGGTTGTGGTGACCAAGCTGGTGACAGAGGACTGCGCTCGCTGAGCACGCGATAGCTCCGAGGTTGTGACAATACCAGTAGTGACATAGACTGTGGCGTGGAACCGATAGGAGTATCATTTCTGAGGAGCATACGTACAGGCGCCGCAAGGGAGTAACTAGTCAGTCGACTCATTTTTGTTTTGCCTTCGTAACGTGATTGTAGCTGGTGGACAACTTCCCACACCTTTCACTCAGACAACCAAAAAACAGTAGTAAGCTCAAACGAGGCACTGAACACTATATTATTTGACGAGTGTATATGACCCTGCGCGCGCAGTATAACGCACTAGCAGATTTGCAAGTTTGCGCAAGCTTTTTCAATGTTGGAAATTTGGGCTTGCATAAGAGGTCAAGCGTACTGTGTGAAAACGTTCATAATAAAATATATCACGCTATGGAGTCTCAGAGGTGCAGTTCGGACTGCCTGTGAACGTTCTGGGCTGGTGCTTGTTTGCTATGAGGTGCTGGTTCCACCAAGTGCACGGGTTTGCAACATTCATATTCAAAACACATGCATGCTCTCACTCATGTCGAACATATAAACAATACCGAATACAAAATATCTGTGCCTTTGCAGGTAATGCAGGGGTGTGTGTGTGTGTGTGCTTGCAAATATCGCCGGTTTCCAAAATAGCCAATATGCTCATTAATATACCACCAATTGTGCTGCACAAACTATTCAAACCAAGAATAAAATCGATCAGCATATCTCATATGCAGGCCATTCTCCAAAGCTCCATAGAGAAGGTGCCTGATCGAGCTGCCTAACACGCGCAGAAGGACTGCTCATCACTCTGCCAGAGCCAGCTTGCGTTCACCTCATAGCTTTATGGCAATCGATGCCAGACATATCAGACCATCTCAGGAAGAGAACCGAAGGTGCAGGATACATCCATACCGATGATCGAGTGTGTGCATCAATTTGTATATAGGGTTGCATGCTACGGAAAATTGGAAGATCGGTCTTCGCGCAGATGTGCTTCCTTTGCCATTGTTCCATCATATCCACATCCTTCAAAGGTTCTCTACCCTCTAAGCTGTCTAACTAACTGCTGTCCCATAAAGCCAGCCACTTGGTTCCGGGTTCGTGCCAGATTCAGTTGTCGGACACACAGGCTCGATACTTGGCATCGTTTCTTTATCTCTCATTGAACAAAACGCAGTTTCGTGTTGATACCATCCAGGATCCAATGAATGCCGGAGGAGTGCCGTGCACTATGAGAAATTTGCTGGAAATGACAGCCTGACTAGTTCGCACAGTCAGGTGTCATATCCAGCGTGTATCATTCTCGGTGTACAGCTAGTGACCTAGACTCGGTATTTATGTCCTTCTATACGAGTCGAGTGATCCGTTGTTTCACCGTCGGCAGCGGGTCCCCACTGTCTGAGCTGTTGTTTCCAGCAGGTCATGGGACTCACTTCACGCTTGCGTGATTTGTTTCTAGCGTAGTATTTTATTTATTTTGGTATATATCTTTCGTTTGAGTGTTCTCACGCCTTGTGAGACACTCTAGATTAGAATTACGCTAGAGCTTGGAGCGCTCTTTGGCAGTGGGTTGTTACGACGAGGTGGTGCTCTACGATTTTTTCTTGAGTTGATTCCTTATTTGATTTCCCTTGTTTCTTATGGACCATTCTCAGATTTCTTCGAGTGAGGAGCTCTCAGCTCTTCTAGCTTCCATTGATGACAAGTTGGCGAACCTGGACTCGCTGAACCGCTCGCGCACTCCTGTTGGGCTCATTTCTTCTATGGCTCGCGCTCTTTCGCACTTTCGAAGCTCGGATTTTTCGGCGGCTTCATCGGCGGCTTCATCACCTATTGTTTTGCAGATAGTTGTCTCGGTCAGTGGCACAGTGATAGGTGGTGCTCAGGCCGGCGGGTCTGAGATCATGAGTTCCGGGAAATCGGCAGTTTCGTTTGGTGAGATGGGATTTGGCGATGAACCCGCGATTTTGGGTGTCCGATCTGTTCATTCTCAGGTTACCACCACTAGACCCTCCCCTAGTATCCCTGGGGCGAGTAGCGCGCACGCACAAGCCCCTCCTGTGCGTCGCGAAGTTCATTATATTCATGCGCCCCCTACTGTGACGCCTCCGTATATGGGCTTTGGGGCGGTACGCACTTTTGAGGAGTTTGATTCTAGTGAAGAGGAAGATGAATCGGAGTACCCTGTTGGGTATTTCGATGATTCTGAAGACAGTTTGGAAGAAGAAGAGAGGGATTATGGCCACTTGGCCCCTCCGTTATTTTCAGATTCTCGATTGGAACAGGATTTTTCGCTGGACACAGGTCTCCAACTAGAGTCTTATGGCGGCGTTTTGGAGCCCCCACTTGGGGAGGACTTTTTACCGCAAACCTATTCCGATGTTGTAGATAATTCTCTTGTGGAGCCTCTCCCAGAGCACACAGAATGAAGAGCATTTCGAAAACGATAATTTTCCGGAGGCAGCTTTCGGAGCTTGTAGGAGAAGAGCACGATGATGATTACACCCCAGAGGAGTGGGCAGCCTGGGACGCAGCGGCTTACGACTCTCGCGAGTATGGTGGTGCGTCAGAGGAGTTCGCTGAGCATTTTGACGAGCATGTTGACGACGAGTACTACTCCGATGATTATTGATTTCTTTACATTGACCGGCGGGGCGTTACTTGAGAGCCAGCCACTTGCTGTAGTTGAGATTGGATGTTCATTTTGGCAACTTATTTTACTATCCTAGCCACTTGCGAGCAGCGTTTGTTTTTTTTTATGGCACATAATCCATGGGCGGAGATCCCTTTTCAGAGTGCGAAGACGACAACGCTACATCGACCGGCAGGGTTTTCTTAATTTTAGCTGCTTAATCCAACATGCAGACCGGCGGTTTCTTACATGCGTTACCCAGCCACTTGCAGGCAAAGAGAATTTGTGATCGGAGACGTATTACTATTTTTTATCTCGTTGCTCACAGCTAATCCTAGCGTGTAATTTATGCTTTAGCACTCAACCACATCTTGAGACCTAGCTAGCTCCTAGAGTTGAACAATTGCATTTCTTTCAGTAAACTCTAGTAGCTAGGGTGGTGTGCTGTCACAAGCTGTGCACCTCAAATGAGGTGGTGTGCTGGAAATGACAGCCTGACTAGTTCGTACAGTCAGGTGTCATATCCAGTGTACCTTTCTCGGTGTACAACTAGTGACCTAGACTCAGTATTTATGTCCTTCTATACGAGTCTAGTGATCCGTTGTTTCACCGTCGGCAGCGGGTCCCCACTGCCTGAGCTGCTGTTTCCAGCAAAATTCTAGCCAGGCGTGAGTAAAAGGACTGAAGGGCAAAACTGGTGAAGGCGCTGAAGGTGTTTTTCGACTTCTTCCCTCGGCAATTTTGTGGACACTGACGCCATCCTTACTGCTGCAATATGGCTTTCCTTAGCTCCACCCATGGGAAGCGCCCATGGCAGTTTGGCTACCCTCTTGAAGCTTCCAAGTGGGTCCTCTCGGGCATTATGTTAGGATCTCCTAGGCGTTCGTTGTCTGGCGCCCCACTTGGGGGTCCCCTCTGGGTTTGTGTTTGGATCTCCTAGGCGTTCTGTTGTACTACTTCGATGTTTGGCGCCCCATTTGGGGGTCCTCTCGGGGTTTGTGTTTGGATCTCCTACGCGTTCTGTTGTACTACTTCGATGTTTGGTGCCCCATTTGGGGTTCCTCTCGGGGTTTGTGTTTGCGGATCTCCTAGCCGTTCTGTAGTAGTGTGGGCTCCCTCAGTCGGAGCACTCCTTCAAGTAAAACCCCTACGCGTCCGAATGGTGTTAAGCCCCCCATATGCCTCCGCTGCGGGGCCGCTCGGGAGCTTTGAGGCTTGCTGTTGATGAGACTGTGCTGCGACCGAACGCGATGGCGCCTGAAGTTTCTCAGGAGTAATCGTCAGGATCGAGGTCCTGGTATGCTCTACATTATGCTCAACACCCATTCGGTCAATGTCGTAAGCGATGGGTGGAATGTGGACTTTCAGCTTGAGCAACCGCACGAGCCGCAGATAGTATGCGGCCTCGGCGAATCCTACATCCTGAGTATTGGTAGTATTGGTTAAGGAGTACTGCTTCATGACCTGCGGGCGCGGGTCCCGAAAGCGAGCTGATCGTTCAACCCTCTGACTTTGTGCCACTCGCAGTATCCGTCGAGGTAACAACGCGTGGGACCGCTGGGCACCAACTTCCCACACTGGGCGTTCTCGAGAGGCGCTTGAAGCTTTCGTATGGTACCGTTGACGCACTGCAAAAGAGGAAAAACCGATAATCAGAGATTTGCCTCTCTATAGTTGAGGGGCGCCCTCGTACTACTTGTCAATCCCACTGACACCTTTGCTTCCTTCCGAAAAGGTGCTATTCCGATGTTGCCTTGATGTACTCCTTTGCAGCTTGGGGTTATTCCTATCAGTTCTTGTTCTCGAGCGCTCCGGTGGCTCAGCGAGGCTTCCGTGCGCAATCGAACGACTTAGCCGCGCGAGGCAGTGCGGGTCTGATGTTGCAAGGCACCCGTCCCCTTCTCTCCCTTCATTCCTCATTGAAGCATTGAGGAGCAATTTCAGTCTCAAGGAGGGCAAGTAAGTAGGCTCTTAGAGAAATGTAAGCTTGAGTGTCGCATGCACACCTTGCTTGTAATTGTGTGGATATGGAATGTATATGTTCGCCGTTGATAAGGGTTGCACATCGAGGAGCAGTGGTGACAAGTAACGTATATCGGGACGGGTGAATAGAACCACGGAATAATTTGTCGAACTTTGCAACACTCGAGACATGCGCACCGTTTGCGATCAGCGGACATCTCCCTCGCACGCCCTTTGAAGGTGCCATTGGCCAAGTCACGTGAGGGATTTCCTTTCCGAACCGCATAGGGGAACTCCCGCAACAGTTTCAAGCCAGTAACTTCGTGCGCCAGTTTTCCCGAGTAGGTGATGTCGTAATACAGATC
The DNA here is from genome assembly GCA_001247695.2 of Cymbomonas tetramitiformis. NCBI lineage: Eukaryota > Viridiplantae > Chlorophyta > Pyramimonadophyceae > Pyramimonadales > Pyramimonadaceae > Cymbomonas > Cymbomonas tetramitiformis. Next base: position 76,053 of record LGRX02004647.1, on the reverse strand, counting down.
CAGGTCAGGCCCATGCTGCTCATTCGTCCCGAGAACGTAGTGTTGAAAGCTCTTATAGGTTCGCGTGAAAGAACGTATGCGACCACATAGGCAAATTGCTGCGTTGATCTTGGATGTCGACTCATCAGTCTGATTATTGGGGGAAAGTTACCCAGTCGAGATGCGTGACCTTGGTCTGGTCGCATTGCGATTATCCCCCTCCAGGTATGCTGTCTGTGCCACACCACGTGAGCCGGTCAAATCGTGCTGCAAAACTTCGGGAGGATCTGCTGCTCCACAGTTGTGTACCAAACACGCGTGGACAAAAAAAGAGTTGATATGGGCATAGCGGAGAAGGTGCCATACGCCAATCCCGGTGGTTGAAACGATTATCGGCATGTGCTCGTGCAAAAAATATGCACCAATTTTTGACGCGTGACGGTCGGGTCTCGTCTCGTCTCGTCTCGTCTCGTCTCGTCTCGTCTCGTCTCGTCTCGTCTCGTCTCGTCTCGTCTCGCGTCTCGTCTCGTCTCGTTGACAAGAAACAAGAGATATATACATATATATATATATATAAGGATATATATAATCATGTCGGGTGCTAAGGAGCAGAACAGTTTCGCAGGGGCGGGTGTTCTCGGATACCGATATGCTATAAAATACTCAATTGAGGGTTTTATGGCACACTGGCAATTGTGACAACGGACACTGGTGACATCTCGGGCTGAGGGGTGACAGACAGGAGACCCACTGTGCCCCCTTACAGTGGGGGGGGCAAGATTGGGTTCCCCGTGACACCACCTCACCCCGTGGGGCTGAGATGTCACCAGACAAAGAGGCAGGAGCAATGCAGGGTCTAGGAACCACACCGGCTCGGGCAATCCGGCATGTGCCATCCCAAAGTGTTTGAAAGTCCATTGCTAAGCTTATCTAAAGAACTCAGGTCCCTCGAGAATCATCACACACCGTGCAGGCATGGAGAATGGTCAATGCTGAGTCGTGCTCTGCTGGCTAATCTTGTTTTGCCGCCGACCAGGATGCCGTAGATGAACCCTGAAAAGGCGGGACCCACGGAACCGTGCGGAGAGCCGGCCAAGCGGTGTCCACGGAGGTGTCGGGCATGGGCTCCGGCTCGGCACGATCGATCAAGGGGCGGAAAGGGAATGCAGCCGGGTCATCGTCGTCCACGGCCGCATGCTGTAGCGAAGGCGAGCCATGGCCCGTCGGGACATTGGGGTTAGCCGCAGGCGGTACACCACCGGCGGGCCGAGCCCAGGCCGTAACCGTAGGGCGCACCGGCGCCGTCGGCGCGTCAGGCGGTGCCCTGGAAGGCGCAAATGATGCGGTGCATGATGAGAAAGGGCACACCCTGAACAAGTGTACTTCGGACGGTTATCAAATACAAAGCTCTTTTTTATTACTCTTCTTGAGGTCAGGCAAGAATCACCACTTGTTAAGTTATCTTATCTTATATGCAAGTCACACTGAGTTATCCACAGAGTTGTTTAGCACAGGAAATTGTATCTCTAAAACAGAATGATAATTGACTCGAGAGCCATACTCATATAATCTCTCATCAATTGTTGTTCTAGAATCTGTCCTTCACTCTGCACCAATCACAGCTCACTAATGACAGGGCCTACATTCTAGTCCTACATTAGTGATCTCTGCCGACCAATCCTATTGCGCCACACTACTCAGTTTTGGCCTTTTTACGACGGGGCGCTTCCTCCGGGTCACTGTCGTCATCTGAGCCCCCGTCGGCAGGATTCGTGGTCAGCTTCCTGTCCTTGATGTCCTCAGACTGGTCAGACTCCCCAGGACCGTGGATGCTCGTCTCGAACTTGTTGGCATCCGTGGGTGTTTCCTCGGCAGCCACCTCAGCAACACCGGCTCCACCCTCCTCGTCATCATGAGCATCAGGGCTGGTGGGACTGTAGCAAGGATACGAGATGTCACTCAGAATGTCATCCAGGTCGGGTGGGGAATCATCCACCCCCGGGAGCATGACCGCCTCGTCCGGCTCCTCTTCCGGCTCGGGCGTTGGCGCCTCGAACACATCTTCCAGCTCCGGTGACCGTGGTCGGCGCCCCGTATACGGGATGCCGCGGTACGGCTCGTTGGCCGCCAAGTTGGACGCGCGGATCTCCTCGATCTTCCTGCGGAGGTCATTCTGCCACGCGATCCTTTCCTTCATAGAGTCGCGGGCCTCTTGAATGACCTCTCGCGTAGCAGCCAACTGCTCGCTCACTCGCCGGTGCTGCTCATTCAGCATCCTCTGGTTATACCAGGGGCTGATCCGCAGTCCCGTCTGGCGGCGAGGTAGCCTAGGCGCGTGTCCCGCCCAAGGGGTACCACCGGCGACGCCACCGGGTACTGCTGGAATGGGAAACTGCACCTCGGGCGAGCGCTCTCTGGTCGCGACCAAGGGAGTCGCCTCCCCAGCTCCAGCTGCGGTAGTCAGCTCTGCTGTCGCGGTCACGCCCGGCCCTCGAGCAGAAACCCTGTGCGGCACCAACTGCTTGCGCCCTCGCTTCCCGCCACCGCGGAAGGCTCCTGTCACAACTCCTCCCCTCTCATACTTTTAGAAGCTTCACAGAAAAGATGAGACTTCCTGCTGCAGAGCTGTCACTTATCAGGGTTAAGGACAAGATAAGGTTCGCACGGATCCTTTGTGCTCGAAACTCAAATCCTTGAACAGGTGTCTCAGGAGTCCAGCGGGTATTGGATATACTGTCGCAGCCTGTCCCGCTCCTGGTTGGTCCGGGTGAGGTCCCAGTTGCGCTGTCCCCGGGTGTACTCCGAGACACTGTCTATGGATGCACGGAGTCTCGTTGGTGCAATGTAACAAGGGTTCCTCAGGAATAGTGGATGTCCAGATGCAAGTGGGCTTCCGATATGAGGCTCCGTACTGACAGTAGGAACACGCCAAAGGGGGCGGCAGTTGACGCATTACTGCGCGGAACCGCAACGCGAAAGGATACCGCCCCATAGGGTTTTCTATGAACCAGTGCCTGGGTTGCAATCGATCAATTATCATGAGAGTCCTACGGACACATGCATCAGCCTCCTTCAGCCGCCTGACTCCTGTGGTCTTGGCTTGACTGTATTCTGTGCAAGGAGGGCTGGCCCAGATCACATCAAAGTGTCGCGCAGGGTACTGCTGAAAGTCCCAATGCAGAATGTCTACGGTGTGAGTAGGCTGCCAGCAACTCTCCTGATCCACTGTCACTACTTCACATTGAGGGTACAACTTCAGGAATTCTTTCTCCACCGAGCCTGTTCCGCTGAATAGGACTAAAATCCGGCAAGGGGGTTTCATTTTCTGTGGGGCGAGGTCCTGAGCGCAGAGGGCGGTTACGAAGGCTTGTTCGGATGGGTCGAAATCTTCCCAGGGGAGACTCGCAGCTCCTGAGGAAATGTTTTCTCCTAGGATTTGGTTCAGAGTGAGGCCCTGCTCCATGGAAGGCAAGACCTTTTTGCTGCGCCCCGACTTCCTCCGCTCTCGCCGGGACCGCTCCCGCTGGCTGGCTTCCTTCCTTAGACGAGCTTCTTCGAAAAGAGCCAGCTGCTCCAGCTTCCCTCCGTAGTTGAGATCCTCCCAACTCGTCTTCAAGGACGCTGCGGGCCACATCTGCTAGAAAGGGGGGGAGCGCGTGGTAGCGGGAGGCCCAGGCCTCCTCGTCCTTCATGAGACCCCCCTGACGCAAAAAGGTCAGGGAGCGCTTCTGTAGGCGCTGGATTGCTACCTCTTTCAGAAGTTCGGGCATAGTCAGGATGGTAGCCCCTAGTTTGTAGGAACTGGGGCGATGGAGAGCAAAGCTGACTATTCCCCGCTGCACTAAATAAGTGAGTGCCTCAGTAAAGGCTGGCAGAGCGGAGATGTCTTCTTGCGCTGAGAGTAGAGTTTCCTGAGCAGGATACCACGGGAGTTCCTTCACCAGTTTGATGCAGTCGCTCACCGTTTTTGACTCGGTGTGGACTGTCCTGGCATCGACTTCTCCCATTAGGTCAGCCCATCCGGGTCGCTGACTCATGTTCGGGATAGTCATCATTCCTGGGGGTTGCTCTTTATCCAACTCTGAGGGTCCTGCGAACCTGACCTCTTGTGAAGGCTTGGATGCAGGTTCAGAGTCCTTGCGAGCCGACGCTGGGGCTTGCTCCTTGGACAGGGAACGGAAGATATATTCCTCCGAGCCTGAGAGGGCGGCCCATACCATGCGGCCGAACTCTTCGTATTCCTCCATCTCAGATTCCAGCGTGGTGGGAGGAATGTTAGCCCACACATAAGCATGGTAGCGACGGTGTCTGGGCCCTACGCGACTTTCCGCGGTCCGGCGCGCGCTTTCCGCTTGGTCCTTTTTGACGCAGAGCGCGAACGCTTCTCCTTGATCCAGACCTTCCAGCCGCAGTGGGGTGCGTACGGGTCCTTGCGCTGCGAGGTCTCGAATGTCCAGTCCGATGTGACTCAGGGTCGCCCAAACTCGCTCTAGGACATTGTCCTCTTTTCCAGGAGACGAACTGGTGGGAAGGCGATACTTGGACGGACTGGTGCTACCGGGACTGGTTGTAATGATCCCGGAGCGCGTGAGCCATAGCGTATCTCCTTCCAGAGTCCACACGATGACATCTAGTCGCGACTCGCTATCCGCCAGATCCGAGGCTGGAGGCGATGGTGGAGGAGATGTCTTGGAACCGGAGGAAGAGGACGACGGCGGATCGGGGTCTGAGGCGGCAGGTTCCAGGGGGCCGGGAAGGGCCAGTGCGGGTTGAGACCCGACATTGGAAACTGACCCGTCCGTGGTGGGGGCTCCAGACGCAATAGATTGCGACTGCAGGGAGGCGAGACTCAGTAAAGAGAGTTTGCGCACTTCCTCCTGCAGTGCGGCGAGGATGTCTGAGGTTGACTGGGAACTCGTGATGGTTCCTGCTGGCGGCTGAGTCCCAGAGTCGCCTAGAGTGAGGAGCGGAGGAGCTTCCCTCGGTGCGGAGGTGTGGTCCGAGCTGTTATCCGGTGAGCGGAATGTCACAGGGATGGATGTGGACTGACTCGTTTGTGATATGCGCTGACGCCGTCGAGCGGCTCGCGATAGGCGCGGAGGAGCCAGCTCCGGGTCTCCAGTGGATGCACTGCGAACTGTGTAAAACCGACCTGATGCGGCAGGAGGGGCTCGGATCCTGGCAGGCGCCGATTCCGCGCAGGATTGGCGATCCTGGCTCTGTGCCCTATCCCTTGGTGGATGCCCTATAGGCGTTTCCACTGGGTCCGCAAATGAGACTCGGACTTCCGCAGGTACAGATGGGGTGGCGGGCTCAGGGGATCCTCCAAACAACGCACCTCTCCGAGGCGCCTCCTCCATCGGGCGACGGCCGCGAGGGGGAGAGTTGGAATAGCGGAAGACGCCACCAGACCGCGTTAGGCTTTGTTCCGCGATGTCCGGGTCGATCAGTTCTCGCGAAAGGGAGTCCGCGATGTTGGAGATGATCTCTCCAGCGCGTCCACCTTCGCCAGACTGTACCGGGCGAGCATGTCGCCATACACCGATTTGAGGCGTCCCTCATGGTGTTTTTAGGTTATTGGGGGGAACTGAGTCCACTTTAGTCCCTCACCTTAGGCATTTTAGCCCTACAGTTCTTAGGATGTAGCCCCCATGAATTGCGTATCGTATTTCAGAGTGACGTTTCAAGGTATCTTCCGAGGTTTACGTTACGGATAGATATTTGCGCTTGCCGTCGACACCTTCGATGATCGACGATTTAACGAACGATTCTCGGCGATAATGCATCCACCTCTTCCTCCCTTCAGAGAGCTTACTCCCCCGAAGTTCACAGGAATACTATGGAGAGCCCCTTTCGAATATTTCGAAATGGCTTCTTTTTAATGCAGCGGAGGAGGCCCTGCTTACGAGATATCGGAGGGTCTTTATAAGTCCACTTTAAATCCTCACCCGTCTGCCAAACTCCCTTTTTTCGGTCCGGTACGCGCGCTTTGACGAACATCTATCGCGATGAGTGAGAATGGATTCGCCACGTACTAATGTGAAATTTGTTTAGTTATGTTTGTCAAGCACAACTCAGGATCACAACTCCGTCTACCTCAATCTCCGGTAGCTGCGAATGATTGGCCAAAAGTCCGATGACAAACCACGGTACGGCTGGCAAAGGTAGCATTAGCAGTTTTTCACAGATATTGGTACCCGCATATGCGTATCTGTGTAAGGGTATGATTTATACAAGGCTCACTACACCTTAGCAAGGAAGGATCAATTCCTGCTCCTGTCATATCAATTTGATGCAGGGTAAAAAATGTTAGGGATATAACCCTGCAGTTCTCGGGTTGCAGCCCATTGCACCGAAGGTGCATCGCAGTCTTTGGGATGCAGCCCTGCAGTTCTTGGGATGCAGCCCTGATATATATATGTGACCGATGGACGAAAACCTCTTGGGTACATGTTTCCACGGCCTGATTATTATTTGGTCGGCAATTATTGGCAAAAGTCATCGGCTATCAGCTTTTGACTTAGAAGCCACAATGTTATAGAAGCTGCGACCTATTGTAACCATATACAGCAGTTATGCCTTCAGCATACGTAGACAATATGATTATGTGGAACTTATAATCCCACTTAAGTTGCATCATGTTAAATATCCAGGTGTCAACAAGTGTTCAGGATTTGATAAGGGGTTGACGCCCCACAAGCCAAAGGTCACTGTCTCATAAGGCTCGCCTCAAGTGTGCGGCTTTGAGGATTAGCATCCTGGCGAGGCACAGTCATGATGCTTCCTAGTCCATAATGGAACTGGAAATGAGAATGCTCAAGATATCCGAAGACAGGAAGGCTTTTGGTTGGCCAGAGTTACTGTCAAGATGCTTAACCTCTATGGGGTTGCATTCGGATACAAACTGTGCAACCATGCATGCGACTTATGCATTGGTGTATGACTTTGATGAATTGTCTCTTGTCATGAACCTGGAAGGAATGACGGGCAAATAGCTAGAGTGGCGGATTTACTTACTCGGCTTTGCTGTTTATGGAATTCGATGCCTGATGGCACAACTGGCAATCCTTTGCTCAGATGCTTTCCTTAAGACATTGGCAACAACTTGTGTGCCAGCTTCTCTAGATTTGGGGAGAAACCATGGATCAACAATTCATCAATCAAAACACATGTATCAAGGTTGATTCATCGAATCCTTCAACTCTTGAGTTTCGACAATCAGCATCTCAGGCTGTTGACGTCAAAGTGATGGTCGTAAGCTTACAATATAGCTTATTCACATTTGAAAAACCATCGTTCTCCTATGTCAGTGCCCTTCATATAATATGATAGAGCCGGAGAAATATGCATCTATGATTTCTTCATAATGAGCTTCATGTGTCAGTAAGTCAAATAAGACTTCATTTGATGTCTTCAGTCGGCATGATGTACCGTGTCATCAACTTTATGGCTGCTATATACGAATGCTGGAACTTTTGATAAGATTTTTAATCTTCCAAGCAAAATTACAATGATGTAAATCAATATGTGACAAGCAGCTGTATGAAGAATGAATGAATCTATACTCCTTCCTCCCCCTTTTAAAAAGAGGTGCATCAAACCAATCAGATGGTGATGGAGAATGCTATTCAATCATTATGTCATGTGAAAATGGTCTCAGTAATTAGACTGAGATTACTTATCGAATGCTTTCGAGGTAACAATGTCAATATGAACACCGATGTCTCTACGTCATACCGGCAATATGCCTGACGTTTTTGAATGTGGCAAATGCCAGATGATGTCAAATGTCCAATGTCAATATGCAGTTTTTGGGTTGCAGCCCACATACTTTGTCAGTTTAGGGTCACTATAGTGTACCCAATTTAGACAATGGTTCTGGATAATGATTGTCATGATGAACAAAGAAATCAGTACCGAAGTTAACTTTGGTATCGAAGCTAATGGAGAGTCAATCAAGACCCTACAAATTTTGGACGCCTGTACCCGACATGTACCCGGCATGTACTTTGGCAAGGTACATATGTACCTACCCACTCCCAACTTGGGGCCCAAAACTCAGTGAAAATCCGAGTTGTAAAAAAGTGCAATATTTTCACATATATGTCAAGGCCATGAGTGACTAAGACATTCTTGACAAGTTTCGATGTAAACAAATGAGTTATTCCTTCAGAAATGGACATCCGGAAAACAGGACTGGCGTGTACCTACGTGTACCTACATGTACCCCGTCGACGGGTACACACTTCCAGGACGGTGCATGCGGGGTGCATGTGTACGTAATCGAGTGCGTACACATGCACCCAGCATGCACCGGGCGGATACATGTAGGTACATGCCGGGTACATGGTCCCTCGTACTCATGCACCCAACGTGTACCATGCAGTACATGCTGAGTACATGCTGGGTACATGGTTTCTCGTACACATGTACCAGACATGTACCAAATGGCAGACGAGGGCATGCTGGGTACATGTGAACGCACCCGCTTAGTACGACTTGGGTACATAGTTACCCCACGCGTGTTATATATGGCGTGCACGTGTACCGATAATGTACCATGTGTCAATTTAACAATTCACCATAACAAAAACGATCATTATATACAATTACATTTACCTATGTTTATCTATCATGCCTCATTGTCACTGGGATTTTCATCTCGGACAATCTGCTCAAAGAAGTCGGCTAGCGGATCCAAGACCACCGCGGTTTCCATGCAAGGATGTTTTCGAATCACCACTTGAGAAGCAATCTCCTCGGCAAGCATAAACGGTTCTTTTCGATCGAATTCAGTGGCCGGATTCTCTGGGTCCAATACGTAGAAGCAGTTTGAAACACTATCCGCTCCTATGATGGAATGCCTCGCACGCAAAGCGGCCGTTAAAGCTTTAGTTGGCTTCTTGAGCCACGAAACCTTGACAAACACGTACGGTCTTCCTCCAAGCTCCACTCGATAGATGGCATCCACCCGGCCGAACCTGGAATATAAGCATCCCCCCCTCCCGACATCAAGCACGTATTGCTGTACCATCACATCGATATCAAATCAGTCTCGCACCGCTCGGCTCGTGCATGTTCGGCCTGCACACTACTGTACACTGGTACATGTGTACCCGGGACGTACCCAACATAACGCCATCACGGGTACACATGTACCCACGCGTTCCCATGCTAGGTGTGTATGTACCGAGGGTGTACGGGTACTGGTGGTACATGATTGTGTACTCACCGGTCTGTTTGTTCCTTTGTTTGCTCGCGACCTTTCGTCCTCACCCTCTCGACGTAAAAGGATCGGAAGTAACATTGCACTGTCTTGAACTTTTTGTCCATGGATGCGGTCCGGAACTTCATCGTACCCACTTGCACTCGATTGAACTTGCGGCATCGAGGAGGGCAACCTTCGAGTAGAGCGCGTTCATACTATCTGTGTATTGTCTTCCCAACCATGGGATGGGGTCCTGGTCGATGTGCACCTTGTACTTGGCGGTCTTCGGTGCCTTTGACCTGAAGGTGCGCCGTCTGCAAACAACACATGGCGCCTAAGCACTACGGAAATGCCGGGGACGTATGTACCGCGCGTGCACTGCATTACGGGTGCAGGCTAAATACACGTGTACCGGGCCAGCACTGGAAACGGTTGCGACCGGGTGCACACGTACTGACCTATGGTACATGGTGGGTACACGTGCACCCGCAATTTCCGATTTTTTTATTTTTACGTAGAGCATTTTTAGGAATTCGCTTGTGGTCGAATGTTGGTAGTTTGCTCCAGTATTTTGTGTGTCCCTTCTCCTTGCTCTCCAGAGCCATTCCCTGAAGTTTCCTAACGTCTTTCCCGTCATGTCGTGCCGTGCGCGTGCATTTGCGTCCCTCGTTGTTAGGGTTATTTTAGGGTTCGCCTTTGTTCTATAGTAGTTCCGTTTTAAGTGGCTGGGTGGTAGTGCGTCATTTGGTTGGTTGGGGTGCTTATTTTGGGCCTGTCTTGTCCATCTCGGGTGTCGCTGTAGTGTTTTCGTTGTTGTCGAGTTTATGGTTACAGCGTTACATTGCCCTAAATCCATATATGTAACGCCCCTAATATCATTTCCTTGGCGGGCATCATTTTTTGTATGTCGTCCCCTAGTTGTGCAAAACATTTGGGGTGTTTCGGTGTGTTTTCCAAATTTTTTTACTTTTACGTAGAGCATTTTTGGGAATTCGCTTGTGGTCGAGTGTCGGCAGTTCGCCCTCATACTTTGTGTAGCGTGTCTCCCTACCCTCCTGAGCCATTCCCTAAAGGTTTTTCCTGCCCCTCTCTGTATATGGGGCTGTGTGAAGTCATTTGTGTCTTTAATTTGTAGGGTTTCGGTAGGGTTCGCCTGCATATCGTGGTAATGTCGTGCAAACTTGCCGAGTGGGAATGTAATCCTAATATTGCTATCAGTGTACCATGTATTCTTTTGTTTAAGTATATATATGCAGCGGTTCATTGCTGCCGTCCTCTTCTGTCGTTCGTACATGCCATGGGAATTCAGTTTATGTTCATTAGTTTCGTGGTTGATTATAATCGGCTATATGGTTGATCGTAATAAAGCCGCGTCCACGTGAAGGCGGCGGCCACGTGCACGTGGTCCCCCGCCACGACCCAGTGGTTTAGGTCGGATTGTTGAGGTACACGACGCTCGCCACGCACGTTCCTGCGAAGCACAGTCAGTCGGTACATTACCGGTACACATGCACCCGGGAATAATCACAATGGTACGACGTGGGTACATGTGTACCGCGCGTGTACGGTGAATGCGGACACATTCTCCCACTAAGGCATTCCCACACGACGCGCCCACGCAAAATAAAAATTTTGGCAGGGCCTCCGGCGCACATTGTGACCATAAGCAAGAATTTCCGGCATATTTCGTTTCACCTTCATGCGTAAGTGTCCGGTACGTATGTACCGACGTCACACCGGCCATGTACCAACTGAAGAACGGTAAGGTGCACGCGTACCCGGGATGCACGTATTACTTTATGAAGGGAAGAACGCACCTTGCATCGACATCGTCGGTGTCGTGAACGGGTCGTTGTCGACCGTGTTGTCGCCATGCATGCGCCGGGGCCGGGCGAAGATACCGAGGGCGTCCCCGACGCTCCTGCCCATGTCGCATGGATCTGCATACGGGAAGACATTGCGGGTACATACGTACCGAACATGTATTAGGCGGCATAAGGTACATACACGGACACATGCACTTGACATGTACCCGGCGACCGGTACATGCCGGGTACGCATGCCGCGCCGCGAGCAAGTACACGTTGGGTACAAGATAAAGGTACACGTGTATCCGGCATGTACGCATGGACGAAAACATGTGTACTGCATATGTACTATCACCGTACGTTTCTGGTACATTGGGACCTTATCAGTACCCAAATAATGTTCTTGCATGTACCCAAACGTAATTTCTGGGTACATATGTTATTTCTGCACCCCAGTTTGGCTTCATTCTTGTACTTTTGTGTACTTGCTCGCGGCGGATGCTGGGTACAATTAGGGTATACATGAACCATCCCGTCACTAAAATCCGCCGCGAGCAAGTACAAGAATGAAGCCAAACTGGGGTGCAGAAATAACATATGTACTCAGGCTTGGTATATGCAAGTGCATGCGAGTACAATTTACACTTTTCCCGACAGCTTCAGGTACAACCCAGGCGCACGTGTACCCAAGCGAAAATCACCAAAACGCAAAAAAAGTCACCAAACCCCCCAAAAACAAGTTGGCCTCATTTTAAAGCGCACGACGAGCGCAAAAAATAATCGAGTGCACGACGAGCCCGAAAAACATTTTAGTTGCACGAAAAATGGGCAAACGTGTTGCACAAAAAAAAAAGGAACAGAGAGAGAAAATCGTACCTCAATTAGGATGACCGCCCGAGTAGAGCGGTGGGGTGGAATAATCGATGACGATCGCGATCGATACGTACGTGACCTGCGTGCCTGCGATCCCCAACCCGCGAGCGCGAGCGTCATGCGGTGGATTATTCCATCTCCAATCGTCCGATGGCATCGCATGGCATGGCACACGTTTCGCAGAATTCGTCATCGTCATCGTTATCGTCGATCGTGCTCGCGTGACGAGGACGTCACGTGCTGTGACTTCTCACGCCCCCCAACGCGCAACGGGAAGTCAAGGTGTCCACTGTAGGCATTTTTGCAGAATACTACTGTACTGTAAAAGTTCAAACTCACCGGTACAGCCGTCAACGCTTCACATTTCACCGTCCAGCAGTGTGCAGCAGCGTGTGGTGGCCTCGCCAGCGGGTTGCATGTTATGATATTTCTCATTCTTGCTCGCTGCAATATGTCACAGGTTTGTAGTGCATGTTTTTTATATGTATATGTATTATTTTGTGTGTGCTTAGCGCGCTCATCCTTGGCATGCGCGGAACTTTGACTTGGAGTGAACGGGAAGATTCCCGCGAGTCCTTTGCACTCGAAATAGTTGGTTCAAATCCAACTCACTCCACCTCTCCTTTTCAGTTTCCCTCGTTAATTTCGTTTTTCACTTATATTATCTTTCATCTTTACTAAACGTTACTTGGTTGTTTTTGTTTTTCAGATCGCTGAAAATATTCGAGTGGTGAAATCAATTTTTCCACCATCATCTCGCGTTTACATTCGCGCTTCTTTGAGGTTCCTAGGTTGCTAGTTATGTTTTGCACAAGGGAATCTTTGATGCGTTTTCCGCTTTTTACTAAGTGTTGGTTCTTTGCTTTACTTTTCAGATCGGCTGTTTTGGAGAAACCCTAAATGGAGAAAATCGACCGCCTCGAGTACTTCATGAGCTTCAAGCTTCCCTTCGAGCGTGCTAGGTTGATAGATTGTTTACAATCGTAGTGTTGGAACTAGAAATCGTACGAATAGAACGTTATTTTGCGTATTGGTAGGATAGAGATGAGTAGTCCCAATTGTATCCCATCGTGCCTAGCTAGCTACACTATCGTATTAATATGATTGTATTAAACATGCTCGAGTGTTCCATGCGTATGCGTGATGTGCTAGCCTTCGCATAGCATATGCATTGTGAACACACTTAATGTAAGTAGCACACATTTTCGCAATCCTCTTGTGATATTGTGCATATAGATAGGCCTCGTACACGCGCACCAGAGTTGTACCCACCATTGCGTGCATGTGTACCCTTTTCGAGTACACATGCACCTATAGCGTACTAATGCATACGCACGTACATGTTGGGTACATATGTATGGGAGGCTCGTACACGCTTGGTACATGTGTACTAATAATGCACCGATATACACGTGCATATGGGGTACGTATGCACCAGTCATGTTAGTATCAATAAGTACATATGTACCTGGTTTGCGTACATGCGTACTCGGCATGTACCTCACTCAAATGTACATGCGGGGTGCATATGCACCAGTCATGTTAATATCAATAAGTACATATGCACCTGGCTTACGTACATATGTACCTGACCTGCGTACACGCATACCCGGCATGTACCTGATGCGTGGGTACATGTTGGGTACGTGCGCACCAGGCATGTTTATATCAATAAGTACATATGTACCTGGCCTAAGTACATATGTACCCACCATGTACCCCGGGTGTCCCAACGGTAACATCCAACGGTAACATCCAACGGTAACATCCAACGGTAACCTGAGTACATATGCGGTACACATGTACCCGTACATGCGTACACGCCGGGTACATGCGCAGGCGGCAAAAGGTACATACACAGACGCATGCACCCAGCATGTACCCTGTCGCGGGTACATGCCGGGTACATATGCCGCGCCGCGAGCAAGTACACGTAGGTACAAGGTAGAGTACACGTGTACCCAACATGTACCAGACCCCGTTTTTTACTGTTTTCGTACACGTTGGGTACACGCTGGGTACACGTTGGGTACACGCTGGGTACACGTTGGGTACACGTCCCCGGTACATGCCGGGTACATATGCACTGGGGTTTCCAAAATTTGTAGGGAGAAGTGTCCGTAATGACAACAACTTACTACGAGTTGTATTTTCGTAGTTGATGGATGGCTGACATGTCATTTCATTATGAATAGAACATGACATTGCCCAGTGATATGTGTATATTCTTCAGCACATGATCACTTATCTCAATGGTGCCCATTTTATTTTGGGCAAACACTATTCAGAGACTTGTTAGATAAAGAAGTATGAATGATGAATGTGTCATTTCAATCCGATAGAATTGTGACTTGTTTTATGACTATACAATTTCTGTCACTTTCCAGAATGAGGATGAACTGTGCTTGGAGACCGTATGCAGATTGCGGGTTTTCCAAGACTTCGTGGCCTAATGGATGAGGCAACAAATTTCTAAACATTCCCGAATGAGCTTTCAAAGAGTCTTTATTCCTCAATGAAGCATGCTTGTCTTATGTGCCAAAATGTTATGAAATTACAAATATGGTGTCAATCTATATGTGGATGGTTTATACCATTGTATGTTATTCCACAAATAAATAGTGATGTCAGAATAAAACTTTGGACAATTGTAACTTAGTACAAACCCGAGTGCATTCAAGTCCATTTGTATGCTCAGAATCTGAATCTAATGTGCTTTCTATATGCACAGGATAGAACATTTTTTCTATGCGATTCTGGATTCAGGAACTAGAGTCAATGTAAAAGTCTTTTCATATTTCAGACGATGAAACCCTTATTCCCTTAGGTGCAATACCTTATTGTAAGGAATAGTCATTTTCAATACAAGTTTCAATCGATTTTCTCAAATCTGTCACTTTTATGATGATCAGATTGGTCAACTTTACAACATAACCACTTCCCCTCGCTGAAGGAGATGGCTTCCATCATAGGGCGGTATATTAGCTATTTTCATATGACACTGAAAAACATGAATAACTCTTGGAGAATTTTGGGATAAACATCCTGGATTGGCTGTGCTTGATTGCTCTATGCCCAAGAATGACCGAAGAGATTGCTTGCCATTTTTCAGCCATATAGCGTGGAGGCTGCTTAACAACGGTTGGGTCATAAGCTAAATAGCTATGTCAGCTATGTCGGAGGCTGAATAGCCATGATTGCACAGACTCTGTCTTTCATGATGAATAAACCTCTGAGAAATGGTGTCTGAAAAAATCAATTGACAACGACTCAACCTTTTGGTATGATGTAGAGCTGATGATCTTTGTTGCACTTCAATTGTTTAATGTGCACTAATGAAATGCCTCGTGATATATAATCTCACAGAATAGGCATTGCTCAATGGCGATATGATCAGATATGTAATGATCAATGAAGACAAGATGGTTGGTATGGCTCATTCAGTAGGCATAATTACCTCAAAGAGATGCCAATACACGGATACATATCAAGACATAAGGGCAATAGGCTTATTGTATAGCCTTCAAGGCAGCTAGCATTTATGCTGCATTGGTCAGCTCAGTGGCTTTGACCTTTCTAGGTGTTGTACTCAGGCCGTGGCCTGCATATTGCATTGAGTAATCTTGACACCTTTAATGATCCAATCAGATGATATGTATGAAGTATCAAGAATGGTTGCCCTTTTCAATGATCATCGGTGGCAGAGGCTATAGTGCTTGCACCGTGTCAGTATACAATTCTAGTCTGGATACATGCTAGACCAGATGTATACAATGTCTAGGTCTTCAAAATCAAGCTCATATGAATGTCATGGCTGATGTATGTGTCAACTTTCATGGAGTTCTGCATGGTTTGACTGTATATAGTCAGGCTTACCAAAACAAAAACAATGATGCAACTTACTTGTTTTATTATTTGTCTTTATTATTTATTATTTATTTGGTTTTTAGTTGTATTTCTAGCTTATCATCTTCCCCCTCAAGGAAATGTATTGCTAGGCGGTTGTCAAGCGCCGTTCAAATACAACAGAGGTCCGACCTCTATGTGATGACGTGATAGCTTACTATGAAGCTGGATAGCAGTTCTCGGGATGCAGCCCCTTGCACCGAAGGTGCATTGCAGTCGTTGGGATGCAGCCCGAATTCACGTCATCAGCGTGGGTCATATAGTGCCCAAGCATGTGCTATATATATACAACACTACCCTCCAGCGAAGTGGTTTGCAATTACCATCATAATATGCTGTGGGAAATCAAATATATGATCAGAGAGCATGGTAATATGTGTACCATGTTTGTCAATATCGGAGAGACTGTGTCTTCCTTAAAATCCTCATGACTATATGTATAATGGTGCTATACTGATGTCAACACCTTTACTCTGAGTGATTTATTGATTTCAGATGTGATGTCGTGGCAAAAAATATGTCCACGTCATTGGCACGAGTCATGTTGTGTCTATGCATACACGATCTTAGCGCAGGTCACAATACAGTGCCCGAGCATACGCGATTTTAGCGTAGGTCACATTGTGCTTCTATTTATTACATCTGAGAATATATGTTACTCATCTTTGTGAGTCTAGACAGCATTGTGCTGATTGCAATGCTTTCTCTGGTGACTTATATATCACAGATTATACCAATGTGGTGATCAGTCCAGTGCAATATTTTGTCACCGGAATGTACAGGGATTGTGAATGATTGCAATCCAGCCGGAGGAATAATCCCAACAGCTTATTCTGTACTAATGAATTCATCGGAGTTATACTCATTTCGACGATTCTAAACCCATGTCATTGTAGTGATGACAACTCATGTGAATATATAGGGTTTTTATCAGAATGCTTTTATGTGATGTCAACATATTATGAACAATTCACTTGCATCTCAGGACAAAGGAGTTACGCTTGGAAGGTCTTGCATGGTGGTCACCAACAGTTATCAGCTGTTATTCGGGTGCCAAATTCTGCCTTCAGCACTGGGACTATATCAACCAGTCTTACAGCGATGCACTTGTCCTTCCCACTCTTATATACAGCTATAGTGCCAAAGTATATCAGGTGGGATATATATATATATATATACAATATATAACTATCATCTTCTGATCCAGGAAATGCAATTAAGCATGGTATCAGGTTATATGTTATGTATATAGTTCAGCATTCCAAACTTACTCGAGAATGTAAATGCTGAGCAAGAGTCAACTTATAGTCATTGGGATATAGTTTCCCATCCGAGTTTACACTTTATTAGTGATGGTGGATTTAACGTTGTACAGATTTCAACGTTATTTGTGGATGCAGTGATTTTATCAAAAGCAATCCATCAGAAATCACCAGATCGGAATATGAAATGGATATGTGTGAATCCTATCCACCTTCTTCCCTCCTTGAGGAAGTGTGAACATATAGGCAGGTCAGTTGCTTATATAACTTATAGCTTATAGCTTACAGCTCATAGCTTATAGCTTATAGCTTGCAGTCCTTGTAGGAAGCAGCTCATACAGTTTTAGGGTTGTTGCCCAACAGTTCTTGGGTTGTTGCCCGAAATATTATCATGTTTGTGTCGAAAACAGCATGACATATATCTGCCAAACATAAAGTGTATCCAATAAATAGGTGGCATTTAGGGCATATCTGGTTACAGTGGCCCTTTCACCCAATAATATAATTAGGGTGTTACATGATATCAGTAACCCTAATACAGGTAAAAAATAAGCAGTATGATGTTTTTGCAAAGATTTTTAAGCAAAACTGCATTTAATACCTACATAAATGTAAGGTGGTTTTAAGGAGGTACGTTACACCCCTGTTACACACATTTAATTTTAGGGTTGTTACAGGGCGTTACACATGCTGCATAAATCAGGGATTGTTATTTGATATATAAACATTCATTTCAGCAAAAAAAAAACTGCATGTTGATGATTGCTGTAAGTGAAATAAGTGCATGTGTGTGTGTGCTGATTCGCACACACATGTTGTGAACAGATCATTGTGATGCTAAATAGAATGATGCTGATGATTAAAGTATTTGTGCAGCCATCAGAACACTTTGGAATTTGCTGCAGTATGATAATGATACTTTTACAGCAACATAGTGGTAATGTATCCAAGCATAACGATCATGTATACAGTCATTCTGCATATGATTTCGATGGGCTTATACATATGTGCTTCTCACTGCATGTAAAACACATCAAAATTGTGCACGCTAAAATCGGGCGTTCTTCGCATGTGACGAAATCATGAAGAACGTATATCGTGCTGACAGGCCATAAATCATTGTACGCGCTGACATTGTAAACAGTGCGAAGGAATCGCATTGCAAAAATCACTGATGTACGTCGCATACGAATGCGAGCGCTGGCATGTATACGAATCAAAATTCTGCCGATGACAACTATGTAATATATCATTCTGGACAATTTTTGAAAGTGATTCATACAAGCGCGCGCATGCTGCGATTGACTTCTGTAGAAATATGCGACCATCGCGCATGCTGCATCTGTAAATTAGTGACCATCGCGCATGCTGCATGTATGAAGCAATTTAGTGCTATCATGAAAATCGTGATACTGCGCTGATGATTTTCCACGCGAAAGCGATTTCGCCGATGATTTGTCGCATCTGCGAACATGCATACATTTGCGAACCATTTATGCGAATACGTTTCATTGCTGCGTCGATGTATGCCCTGCGCACACCTTATCGCGTATGTGTGCGATCAGCTGTTTCCGCGTGTATGCTGCGAGAAATCTCCTCGCGCTATCTCTGCGCTGTCTATATGCGATTGTATATTATTCGCCCTGCAGATATTCAATATTATGCGAGCGCTGTCGATATGCGCCCACCTGCAAACCTGCGAACAATATCAAATATACTACGTCTATCGCTGCACCCACTTGAGTTCTCGAGTATCGTGCCTTGACGACTTTTAGAATACCATCTGATACGGCTATGCAGACAAGCGCCGTGAATATATTATCAATATACAAAATAAACACTGCAAAGTTGAACAGCAATGCAAGTGTACGGATGAGCGGGTTTGTGAGTGCAGTCTCTGTAAGAAGATCTGCTGAAGCACAACGCTTCCTCACTTTTGTACCTAACGTCTCCCATCATCTTAGATGGTACCGCCATTGGGTTGTGAACCCGAGACGTAGGTTGTACGACCAGCATGGTAATAACGACTAGTTCGTTCATGCTGCGCATGCGAGTTCCGCGCATGCTGAAAGCCAAGATGGTTCTTGTTTGTTTTCAAGATGTATCTTTGCTTTGCCATCTTCGAGTTCGACATACGAACTCTCGATGACAGGGATGCCTGATGATATGACATTATCATCTGGCGACATGTACAGTCATCGTCGACCGTACTGACGACTGTCATAAATATATGACGCGACTCGACCTGTACAGTCATGGTCGACCATACTGTCGACTGTCATAATAATATATGACGCGACCGACTGTCATAATAATATATGACGCGACCGACTGTCATAATGTATGACATGACATGGTATGACATGTCTGACAGGTATGTCACGTATGACATGTATGACACATATGTCATCGGTCATGACCCTGACAGAGAATGACACACTGGATATGACACCTGACTGTACGAACTAGTCAGGCTGTCATTTCCAGCATTGGTGTTTCCATCATAACTCTAGTTCTTTGGAGGCACGGCACCATTTCGGCAGCTGCTGGCCCTCGATGACGGACAGGATATTTATTTTGGCGCCCCCGATAGCGCGATGGTCGGTGAGTGCACTCGACCGCCTCCACAGTGCCGCCTCTGCAGTTCTAGAGTTATGATGGAAACACCAATGCTTCCAGTATAATTATATTGTTGACCAGACAATATAATTATATCGGGCAACAACCTCCCGACGAGATCCAGACGGGACTTGAACCTGCGCGCTCAAGGTGCAAGTTCAACACATAGCGCCCTACGCCGTAGCGCTATGTCATCAGGTGCAAGTCCAACACCGATAGCGCCCTACGCCGTAGCGCTATGTGTTCGGTGGACTTGCACCTTGAGCGCGCTGGTTCAAGTCCCGTCTGGATCTCGTCGGGAGGTTGTTGCCCGATATAATTATATTGTCCGATCAACAATATAATTATTGGAAGCATTGGTGTTTCCATCACACTGGTGACATCTCGGGCTGAGGGGTGACAGACAGGAGACCAACTGTGCCCCCCCCCTTACAGTGGGGGGGGGCAAGGTTGGGTTCCCCGTGACTCGTCTCGTCTCGCACTCGCCACTCGCACTCGCGTTATTCTAGAGTCTACAGTACCTCGTAATCGCTTACTGTACTCCAGAACCTATGAGATGCAACCTTGAAACCTCAAACCATCCAGTTCCACCTCGATGTCGCACGACGACGAGCGCCGATTTTGACATCGATCCGTCCGCTCGTCACCAATCACGAATCAATTCCCGACACCGTGGCCTTATTCGTATTGGCAAAAACGATAGTCACACGTGAATGGTCACACCGACACGACAGCGACAGGACGGAAGGGCACAGAACAATGACAATAATATCGCTAAAAGATCTCATTCTCAAACCACCATAAGCAATAGAACAGAGATCACGCAACACCGAAAGGATGGCAACGCAAAATACTCTCTATGGGACTCATGTTTCTATACGAAAGATGAAGCTCACCTCAGGTCCAATTACAGCAAAGTGAATTCTTAAGAGAAGAGGAGATATCCTCACTTACTGCTGGGGAGTTGCACCATATGTGCCACCGCCACGTGCGTTGTGGAATGTGATGGATACACCGTGAACCGATTACCCGGTGCGCTCTCTCTCTTGTTGGTTTCGACGAGAGAACCCTGTGTTTAACGCAAACCTGATGTCCCATAAGATGCTGGTGAATCGCTGTGCATTCGACTCCGACAAGGGCATGCTTCTGGCGTTAGGGTTTGCACCTGACGGAATTCGCTGGAGAGCCCTTTCCTATTTTACTAACTTTCCAACCGTCACTCGATAGCGCCAATTTCGAGCCTCAATTCCCACAATAATAAATAATAGGAAGTCATATCCTTACTCGACGAGGACGTGTGAGGAGGCTGCGCGAGACATTGATGTGACAACTTCAGCGTGTCTATCAAGTCCCCGCGAACAAATATGTTATTTTCGTTTACCGTTTGGTCTCGCAATTTGCCTCGCGATACGAAGCGCTGAAGCGCAGACGGTCGTCACTCCGTGTTCGCTCGTCAACGATCTGTTCAACTCGAGCGTCCTTCCCGTCCGGAGACTCCTGCGAGCCGAAGAGCTTGCCACGCTCACTCTCTCTTCGTGGGGTGATTCAGTGCAGGTGCAAAACGCGGCGAGCCTGGAACTACGCATGCGGACAGTGCCCAGAACATGTCCCCCATGGCTGCAGTCTATCGCACATAGCATCCTGCGCGCGTGCTACCCCCTCCCCGCCGAGCTCCTGGGCACCATCCCCACTTCCCTCCGCACCCCCTGCGCGATTCCCGCCATGAACGGGCTCGTGGGGAACGCGTGCGCGCCACGTAGCGATGTGGCGCTTTCTTCACAAGAGTTAGGACAGTCGATTTTCGCACAGATACAGACCCGCTGCGTGCCCCAGGCGCACAAGCACTCGGACTTCATCCTCCAGCACGCCCCAGGCAGAAGCGCGCGGTATCCGAAGCAGCTTCCAAGCCACGCATCGCACGTTCGCACCGTGCGCTCACGCACCATCGCAAGGGCGCAACAGGGCAGCCGCCAAGAGCCGTCCGGCGCAAAAAAAAACATTGTCCCTGCCCTCCCCCGTCACAATAGTGCCAGCTCGGCTTTTACCGCTGGGCATCGGAGTGATGCCCACCGAGCGCCCCGAAGAGAGCCGCAGGACGCTGCTCCGCCCGAGGTCGTACGCAACGCGGGTACTGCTCTTATGTACCAGGTATGCTCGACTGCTCAGCAACGACCGCCCCACAGTTGTCTTCCACCCTACAAAGCGGCTACCATTGTTTACCGAGCCAACAGAGTGCAACATAGAATCGGCGACCGTTTACTGAGCCGGCATTTGCGCCACTGGGGACAGAGGCCTTCGCTGCTTGAGTCGTCCTCCTCTGTAGGGGACCCCGTTGTCATGCTACCACCATGATCGTGCGCACGCACTCATCGGAATACCGTGTAGCAAAGAACGCACATGTGCCCATGCCCGAGATCTTTCTCCTCCGCGATCGTATCTGGAACAGGCTTGCATTCAACCTTCTGGATATGTCGAAGCGCTCCCGGGGTCAGAGTGTGTGTTTGCTGTGTCTGCCGTCCTTTTCGGTGTTTCTCTGCTAGGTGTGTGCGCTCATCTTGAAGTAGCAACCTACCATATCATACCGATCGTTTGGCTCACCCCCACACGCCACCTCTGCGGCAATAGGTGGTGCTCCGAGTGTTTGACACGCGCGCGGCTCCATACCAGCGCGGCACCTGGCCGTCGGCATTTCCGACTGGGGCGTGCAGGACGTAGTCGGACTCGTGGCGGACCCTTCAGTGGCGGAAGGTGCGGGGCTCCGAGGGGGGGCTTCTCGGCAGGAGGAGGCCCTCGAAGACCTCCCAGTGGCCGCTGCAGTCGTTGTCGAGGAGGACGAGTTCGACTTCGATGAGCTTGCCACGCCTCAACGGGAGGCGGCGCCCGAGAGGACCTCTCTGCCCGGCCTGAACTCGCTCAAGCTCACGAAGGCCAACGGGGTGAGAGCCTGCGCTAGGCCCGTCCCCTTCCCCCCTTGCTGCCGCTCTGTGCTCTCTGCGGCGCCCGAGTTTTCTGCGCACGACGCTATTCGGCTCCCTGCCTCCACGACTCCCTCTCCCGCGCCGTGCTGAGGCAGCGATAGGCACACCTCGAGCCTCGCGTTGGGGGTATGGAACTGTGCTGGAAGCCGAGCGCTGCCTTTCTTGCGGGGTGAAGCAGCACACGGGGAACGGCGCCTTCTTGGAGGGGCTGCGAAGGGTCCTGGCCCGTCCTTGGACGGGGTGCTTTAGGGGTTGGCTTGGAAACTTCTCGGAGGGGTGAATAATAGAGGGCGTGGGCACAGATTGAGGTGGACTTCATGAACCAGCACCACACGGACAACACCGGCCCGGCCCCGGCTCTGATTGCCAACGAGACGCCCTTTAACCTCCTACACCCCCCTGATGTGCTGGTGCGCCGGCCCTGAGAGGTTGTGTGTTCTGTGCACTAGCATATCCGGCGGCCGCTCGCCAGGCTGTGTCTTATGCTGGAGCAACGGGCGGCGTGGACTCTCAAGCTTAGTTAGGGTTTTGTGGTGGTGGCCGCAGCAAGTTCTTGCAAGTCTCATCCTGACTTACACATCGATTTGCCGCATGCTATAACCCGTCCCGATACTGGGCCCGCCGAAATTCGTCACTGCGGGCAACGTTTTATGGCCACACTCTTCAATGGGGGTGCCGGGCCCTTGAAGTCGCCTTCGGTCACATTTGTGGGTGAACCACGTCTCCAACACTTTTGGGACCGTACCTCCTACTTATTGTGATATGTGCTGCCTCAAGAAGATGCCCGAATCGGTCCGCTTGTCAGCCGAAGATGACGCACATTGGTCGCGCGCGATCGTGTTGGTGAACTCGACGGCCTAAGCTCCAGCAGCAGGATGGCTGTCACAGGCATTCGCGGCTCGGATGCAAGCCAAGTTGGGCACACTGAGATGGCTGTCAGAGGCATTCGCGGCTCGGAGGCAATCCAAGTTGGGCACAATGGGATGGCAGGTTCTTGGAGAGAGAGCTCAGCAGAGAAGAGATCTTTAAGGTTGGCGGGGCGGGAGTCACCTGAGGCTTTGTAGAGGTGGGGGGCGGGGATGGAGGGGACACCCAGGTGGTGAACACCGTGGACGTAGCCCAGGCAGTGCTGAAGCAACTACAGGGACTCGCACAGGAGGAGTGGGGCCACGATGACTGCCCTCGCTATCATGCCTTGGATACGGAGGTGATGGATATCGATGTCAAGAAGCAGACCCCTGTCGGGTAGGGCCCCCAACTTGCCCTCTGCGCTGGGTTTCTGAGGCTCATAGCCTCGCTGCCGGCGGCTGTTGTATTTCACCTTGACTGAGGTTGCTGGAGTTCTGTTAAACATATTCACTCCGTCTTCATAGTCCGCCGAACCCTGTTTCTCGCCGTCCTCTGCTTAAACCTATTTTTCTTTAGCGTCTGCCAAACCCTCTCACTCCCCACCTTCGTAATCCGCCAAACCAAACCCTGTCTCTCGCCGTCCTCTGCTCAAACCTATTTTTCTCTACCATCTGCCACGGGATCAAAGTTATCTGTGGGGCTTCTCAGCTGAGACATTATCCCCTCGCTGGTACTGCTCAAATTGCCGCAAAAAGAGCTTTTCATGCGCTTTGCATGCTCGCGTCTGCAGATCGAAAAACAAATAGTGTTGGGCAATCTGTGCTCTTCAAAACATCGGTGCGCGGATGTTATCATGCATCGTGCGCGTGTCCCTTGCCATTCACCTGACCAAAGTCCAGGTGTTCGAGAAGCATGTCTTCGATTGGGTTTTGGTGGGTATATGCATATTCTTCCAAAGGGGTATTCGCGTGTCCGTCATATGCAGATGCTGCCCTAGGGTCGGACATCTATGTTTTGTGGGGGACCCCCGGAGGGCTCGATTCTGACCGTAGGAACACGTCTGATACTCACGGTTGAACGGAACCTTACACGAATATCTGCGAACATTTGTGGCCTGGAGCAAAATGATGGGATGACCCAGACGGTGTTAGAGCGCAAAATGTTTTCGTGATATAGTTCTTGAATTCCAGCAGTCAAGATGCGGGATATCTCTATTTCCTCCGGGTGCTCTCGTGTTGAGTATTAGGGTTTCTTGCATCCTTCCTCTTCCAGTGGAAGCTGAAACTCGGGTCTCCTTACCGGTCACCCACCACGCGACTCCCTCTTCGCTAATCAGAGGGTTGGGGAATGGGACTGAGGGCGCTGCTGCAGGCATGGTCGGGTCATCTGTCTCTCGGTGAGTTGCCTTCCTTCCCTCGGGTCCAGCCCCCTGTGAGCTTGGCGCGTGCCCTGCAGTCAGATTCCACCGCGGGCCAAAGCATAAACCAAATGTTGAAGCTCGATGAGGGCAAGACTCGATTGGGCAGTGGGGACCGGGAAAGGACCGTTGACACCGTCGCCGCCCTTTTCTGCCGCTGTTAGAGATGTGTCATAGAATATACTGACCAAGCAGGATGGACGCCGCCCGAACGATTCCTCTTTGCTCGTGGCTCTCGCCCCCCGGTTCAGGCCGTAGCGAGGTGCCCCATCCTTCCATCGCTCGGCGCCGTCGGAGCGCTGGGGAGTAGCTTCAATGGCGGCTCCGCCCCACGAGCAGCAGCAGGCGCGGCGCCGGTGGACTGCGCTGTTGATGACTGAGGAGGCGGCGAGCATCGGGGGAGCTGCACGCAGGCATATTGCGGGCCGGACGTGAACTTCTTGGACAGCTTGGACACCGCGATGCTGCATAGACTGGGGTTCACGGCCGCGGACCATTGCCCGAAGCTGTGGATACAGACATGGAGCCGAGAGGATCCGGAGCTGGGGGAGCGCGTGCTACAGGTGTTCAAGGGTTACCTCGAGAATCCACAGATCTTGAAGGTGTGTGGCGGGCCTTGCCTCCCCCCCCAGCCCGCCTGGCGCCCTCCAGCGAGTTGCGTTCTAATTCTGTCAGTCAGAAGTTGCGTCAGAACCAGTGCCACGGCTTGCAAGCGGGATCTGCGGCAGTTCCTCGGAGGACTTGAGCGGCCGCACGCCCTCCTGCCACGCTGACGCGAGTGTTGGCTCAAATGGAATGAGGTCGGCGCTGAGGGTGTGTGGGGCACGGACAGGTGTGGCACAACTACAGCTTCGACCGGCACGTGCTCGGCAACCACGGGATCGATGTGCAGGGGCTGGGAGGCGACACCCTGCACATGGCCCGCTTGTGGGACTCCTCGAGGTGATGCCCCCAGCGAACCTCATCGAGCATGCTGCCTTGCTGGTGCGCCTTGGAAAGCCTCGGCACAGCGCCTGATTGGTGCAGCGCCTGCCCGGCCCTGTGGGCGGACATCCTGAACTGTGCGGCTAGAGCTGAGGCGCGCGGAGCCGGTGGAGCCCACAGGGAGGGCGCTGGAGGCGGCTACTCCCTGGCAGCCCTCTCCAAGGACCCCAGGGCCATGAAGTTTGTATGCGAGGTGCGCCCCAACCCTCCGACTCCTTCCCTCGCTGCGAGCGCATGTGGTGTAGGTGCGTTCTTCACAGGTGCTTGCGGAGGTCGGTTGGGCCCTCCTTCCGCCGGGCCCAGAGCAGCAAGTGGTTTGCAGCCTGCAAGGGCGCAAGCGCTGGCATGCCTCTTGTTGTGGCTTCCCAAGGTGGAGGTTGGTGCGCCCCCCTCTTAGGGCGAGGACGCCTATCACGTCGACACGATGGCCAAAACGAGCATGAAGGAGTTGTTTGGCCGGCGCAACATCAAGAAAGACGGCACCGAAGGCAAGATGACCGTGTTGCCTCCCAGTGCGCGCACGCCCCCCTTCAGCCTCCTGTCCGCCCGCTTTTCCCGGTACACCCTGATGACTATTCCCTACTGCCTCAGCACTACCGAATGTTGTGAACACCTCCCCTCCTGCAACGCCCGCTCGTGCGTGCCGGCGCTCGGGTGCTGTCTGAACAGTAAGCGGCAGGTCGGTACCTCCTTCAACGCTCTCTCCTTTCTCATTCCCTCCTTTCTCGTTCCCTGCTTTCTCGTTCCCTGATTTCTCGTTCCCTGATTTCTCGTTCCCTGCTTTCTTGGAGACTAGTAGGGACTTCGCGGGTCGTGCCCCTGTCGAGAGGTTCTCTATCGGCCTTGCACCCCTTCAAGGGAGCGTGTAGAGGGGCCAGCGTTGATGCCTAGGGCTTCTGTGGCATGAGCGCGCTCGACGTGGTGGCGTCGCAGTGGAGGAGCTCCAGGAGGACCGCGCTGTGCGCTGCAAGTGGATTGAGTACTCGTGCAAGGTATCCACCGCTGCCGCCACCTCGCCCGTTGGCCATAGCGCGAGGCGCGGCATGGGCGTGGCTCTCAGCGCCTATGACCGAGGGCCGCGGGATGGAGGTGCTTGGTCGGACGGACGAGATGCGCCATGTATGCTTTTGGTCATTCATCAACAGGCCCAGGACGGAAGTGAGCGTCGAGCGGCTGTTCGATGGGCCGAGGTTTGAGGCAACCAGACACTCCACAACTCCACGAGCCAATCAAGAATAAGATTGGATTAGATTTTCCTGTCGATTCTTGGGCGATCAAGAGGCACGCGCTGTGGCGATGGGAGGCCGAGGGCGCGCTTGTGCTGCTCGGTCGAGAGGGCGCTCATGACCGCTCATGGCCACGGGGGCTGCTGCGGGCTTTTGGGGGGGAGGCAATGCAGGACGCGGAGGCAACATGGTATCTCAGGGAATCTTTGGAGGCGGCACTCCGCTCCGAGCAGTGCCGGCCCTGCCCGGTGCTCTGCAGGTTGGACCCCCTTGGCCTCCATCGCCAAGATGGTGGGGGCGCTCCTGAGGCCATGCTGCAGCGCCAGAACTGTGATCACAGCGGTGCAGCAGTACGAGGAACGCGGGGGAGCGCCGGTGGAAGCAGAGCTGGTTGGTCGATCTGGCACGCAGGGAATGCAATGCCACGAGGAGCTTGCGTGATTCACCGTGCCGCTGTCACAATGCAGTTAGGACAGCGCGTGCGATTCGCCGAGCAGCAATGAGCGGAGCGCGTAACTGGCCTGCCCGTTCTGTGAGTTTCGTGTTACTTTGCTGCGAGGATGCGATTGGGTGCTAGTTGCTCCCAATATACACGAAAGCGCGGCAGAGGACGATGCGAGGAGGGAGAGGAGGGACGGAGAGTGGGTGTCCAGGGACGCGAAGAAGTTCGGGACCCCGGTCACCGCGGACAACACACTGTGGGACTACTACATCTCCTACTGGCGGCCATTCGGAGAGCTGCTGACCGAGCTGGAAAAGGAAGGCATGATGGTGGACAAGGTTGCGCCCCTGCGCCCACCCTGATGACTGCTGACCTGGCACGAGGGGGCCGAAGACTGAAGCTGCTACGGCGGCTGGTGACCTGGCGTATGGTGGGCTGATACCAGGCCTCGGTGGAACGCTAGGGTGGCTGCCTACTTGGCATTGGGAGCCCTCCAACACGCGCTGCCACGTCATATATCCTAATATATCCTGAAGTCTTCCGGAATCTTTCTGCATTGGAAGGCAAGGTGTACTGACCCCACTATGAGCGGTGGTTCAGATGGGGGGGCGCCCTCTCCGAAATATTCTTCGTGTGGTCAGTCAACCTCGACTTTCAATGCAGAGCTTCCGGACGACTTCAGGATATATTCGGATATATGACGTGGCAGCGCATTTTGAAGGGCTCCCAGTGGCCGCGCTGGAGCCAGGGACGCAAGGCCGTGCAAACCTGTCGCGGCTGCGGGGCGGGCGATTGGCGCGGACGGGGAATTGGAGCTGCACGAGCACCACTGAGGGCTAGGGGTGGGGGGAAGGGAGGCACAGGTCCATCTAGCAGGGGCGCAGTTGAAGGCAGAGGCTGAGCAGAGCGAGGCGGAGAAGCGGTTCCGGGACTGGGCAATGAGCTTCTGCGAGGACGCCAAGTACATGAACGTGGGAAGCGGCCCGCAGGTGCGGCAGCTGCTCTTTGCCGGCGCCCGGAACAAGCGCGGCGACAAGGAGGCCGTCCCCATGGAGAGGTACGTCACCGCCCTTCAGCGCACCGGCCCCATTGCCCGGCCCTCCGGGACACTGAAGACTCCACTCATGCGATGGATGCCCACGCCCAATCACTGGCCTGTCACATTCTGCTCAAGCCTCATCTAGCACCTTTCCACGCTACACGTCTCTTCCGGGACAGAAATCTCCGGATTTGTCCACGCCGGCGCCAAGCCCGCGTTCTCTGGGCATAATTATCGTTTGAGGTGAAATGCTGTGCGGAGGGAGAACCTCTCGACCGCTTCTGCATCGTGCTATGCAAACCCTAGAACTCAGGGTTTGCGGCTGTACATGCCACGTGGATATCTCTCACACCTGGAAAAGCAGCTCCGCCCATCTTTACCTCTTTGCTTCTCGAGCATCCATCACGGCAGTCGTGAGGGGTCTAATTTGTGCGCTTGTGTGGGCCTACCCCTCCTCCGGCGCACCACTCTCCAGCAGCGCTTCCTGTTGGCGACTTGTGCACTTCTCGTTATGCCATCTGCGGGCTGAACACCTGCCCCGAGCCTCTGCGGTGCGGGCGGCAAGGAAGAGCGACGGGGGCTTCAACCGACGCGGCACTCACCGGAGGCGCCGCGGCGTGCCAGGGTGTTCAATGTGCCCAATGTGGACGGCCTCATCGAGGAGGGCAAGAAGGTGGCCAAAAAGAACATGCAGATCACCCTGTACGGCCTGGGCATCCCCATCGCCCCAACGATCTTCACCGCCAGCGGGGTCCCCGCTGTCAGCGCCCCCGCCCTGAGGGATCTCGCCGGGAACCCGGGGCACGCACACGCGCTGCTGCAGAAGGTGAGTACCGCTTGTCTCTGCCTGCGCCTGCCCGTGCTTAAGTCCCTGCCCCCCCATGTAGGCTGCGGGCCCTGCCACGTGGCCGCTTGCTCCTCAGGTTGGCGCAGCCGTCCATCTCGCTCGGCGGAGGCGCACGTGCCGCGGCTTGTCGGACCTCCGCGCTTTGCTGTTGCATGCGGATTGCTGTGCGCCGGCAGGTGCCCGCCAGAGCCTGCAGCTGGCCAAGTGGTCCGATTGCTGTGCGCCGGCTGGTGCCCGCCAGAGCCTGCAGCTGGGCAAGTGGTCCGATTGCTGTGCGCCGGCTGGTGCCCGCCAGAGCCTGCAGCTGGGCAAGTGGTGCGATTGCTGTGCGCCGGCTGGTGCCCGCCAGAGCCTGCAGCTGCAAGTGGTCCGGTTGTCCGGTTGCTGTGCGCCGGCAGGTGCCTCCGCCAGAGCCTGCAGCTGGCCAAGTGGTCCGATTGCTGTGCGCCTCCGGCTGGTGCCCGCCAGAGCCTGCAGCTGGGCAAAGTGGTCCGATTGCTGGGCGCCGCGGTGCCCGCCAGAGCCTGCAGCTGGGCAAGTGTCCGATTGCTGTGCGCCGGCTGGTGCCCGTCAGAGCCTGCAGCTGGGCAAGTGGTCCAAGTTGTTGTGCGCCGGCAGGTGCACCCTAGAGCCTGCAGCTGGGCAAGTGGTCCGATTGCTGTGCGCCGGCAGGTCTCGCTAGAGCCTGCAGCTGGGCAAGTGGTCCCGACGGCTGCGCCGGCTGGTGCCCGCCTGTGAGCCTGCAGCTGGGCAAGGGTCCGGGTTGCTGTGCGCCGGCTGGTGCCCGCCTGTGAGCCTGCAGCTGGGCAAGTGGTCTCGGTTGCTGTGCGCCGGCAGGTGCCCGCCTAGAGCCTGTAGCTGGGCAAGTGGTCCCGATTGCTGTGCGCCGGCTGGTGCCCGCCAGAGCCTGCAGCTGGGCAAGTGGTCTCGATTGCTGTGCGCCGGCTGGTGCCCGCCAGAGCCTGCAGCTGGGCAAGTGGTTCGATTGCTGTGCGCCGGCTGGTGCCCGCTAGAGCCTGCAGCTGGGCAAGTGGTCCGATTGCTGTGCGCCGGCTGGTCCGCTCAGAGCCTGCAGCTGGGCAAGTGGTCCGATTGCTGTGCGCCGGCTGGTGCCCGCCAGAGCCTGCAGCTGGGCAAGTGGTCCGATTGCTGTGCGCCGGCTGGTGCCCGCCAGAGCCTGCAGCTGGGCAAGTGGTCCGATTGCTGTGCGCCGGCTGGTCCCCGCCAGAGCCTGCAGCTGGGCAAGTGGTTCGATTGCTGTGCGCCGGCTGGTGCCCGCCAGAGCCTGCAGCTGGCCAAGTGGTTCGATTCGCCGCACCTCGTCCGATGGCCAATGAGCTGAGGGCGCTGCGGGCACACCTCGGGAAGGGTCTCCGGGATGCATCCGGCCAAAGTGGCCACATCCGGCATTCCAGAAGCTTCTGGCTGGCAGTGCCAGTGAAGCTGCGCTGCAGGCTGTGGAAAGTCTTTGGTATTCCGATTTGAAGTTGGGGTCTTCTGACGGGACTCATGGAGCCGGATGCATCTGAGGGCCGCCATTGTTCATACATGTGTATTTCTGTGTGCTCATTGGTCGCTGGGACGCGCATGCTGGGACGAGCGAGCGGGCAGTGCTGCTTGCTAATGCCACGTGTCCGGTTGAGTGACGGCGCGGCGGCCATCTGGGCACGGCGTGCCGAAGCCGGCGCTCCTGTGCTGCGCCAGGGATGAAGGAGTGCTGTGCTGGCACGTGCGGGGGTGAACTGAGGTGCAGCGCGATGGCGAGGGCGTGTGAACAACCTCGGATGCGATGCGGAGTGGCTGTGCCAGGGCAGATTGACGGCAGGCGTCCATCAAGAAGCCGGCTCAGTGCTGCGCATCGAACGGTCCAGGGTTGTGATCCAGCGGCCGCACATCCATGCCAGGCTGTCAGAGACTGCGCCACTTGACCGCTCAAAGTCAGACACTGGTGATCGGAGATCTTGCCCAGGAAGTGTCCACGGCGGAGGTGGGGAGGGGCTGACTGAAAGGGTTGCTGGGTGGTGTTCAGCTGGATGCCTCGGAGAACCCCGCTACAAAGCAAGAGCTGCTGAAGGTAGCTGTCACCCGCCTGATGGCAACGAAGGATTAAGGGAGGGATGGAGAGTGAAGGGCGTGTCCGATGCGGCCCTGGTGAGCCAGAGAGTGGGGGGAGGGGCAGGAGTGTCCGATGCGGCCCTGGTGAGCCAGAGAGTGGGGGGAGGGGCAGGAGTGTCCGATGCGTCCTGGTGAGCCAGAGAGTGGGGGGAGGGGCAGGAGTGTCCGATGCGGCCCTGGTGAGCCAGAGAGTGGGGGGAGGGGCAGGAGTGTCCGATGCGGCCCCGTGAGCCAGAGAGTGGGGGGAGGGCAGGAGGTCCCATGCGGCCCCAGTGAGCCACAGGAGAGTGGGGGAGGCAGAGTGTCCATGCCCTGGTGAGCCAGAGGTGGGGGGCAGGAGTGTCCCTAGCGTGCCCTGGTGAGCCAGAGAGTGGGGGGAGGGGCAGGAGTGTCCGATGCGGCCTCTGGTAGGACAGAGAGTGGCGGGAGGGGCAGGGAGTGTCCGATGCGGCCCCTGGTGAGGCAGAGTGGGGGAGGGGCAGGAGTGCGATGCGTCCTGGTGAGCCAGAGAGTGGGGGGAGGCAGGAGTGTCCGAAGGCAGTCTGGTGAGCCAGAGAGTGGGGGGAGGGGCAGGAGTCCGATGCCCTGGTGAGCCAGAGAGTGGGGGAGGGGCAGGAGTGTGCGATGCGGCCCTGGTGAGCCAGAGAGTGGGGGGAGGGGCAGGAGTGTCCGATGCGGCCCTGGTGAGCCAGGGAGGAGGAGGAGGGAGCAAAGGTGAAAGGAGTGGATGGAGGCCTTTAGGTCCGCAGCGGACTGAGTCGATGCGGATTGGGTGAACAGGAGGCGGAAGATAAATGTGGCGGGAAAGCAAAAGCGTTCGATGCATTCAATGGCGGCCGGGAGGGGTTGTCCGCATGCTCGGCCATTGATGCACTATGTGAGATGGCAGCCATCGACACACTCCTCTCCAACTTCATCATCCCCTTGCAGGTCCACCACTTTAACCCATCCCACCCCACCCACCTGGCGTGCTCCTCCTGCCACAAGCAGCCTCATGGCGTGCTCCTCCTGCCACAAGCAGCCACGTGGCGTGCTTCTTCTGCCACAAGCAGCGATGGAAGAGGCGGCGCTCGCTGCATGCGCGATGCGCAGGAAGCTGCTTGACAGGCGGTGTGAGGCGAGGGGGCGTCCAGGGCTCGGATCTGAGGGGAAGAGGGGACCGCATCCACTGCTCCCTGAACATCAACACGGAAACTGGGCGACTCTCGTGCCGGCGACCAAACATGCAGAACCAGCCTGCGATGGAGAAGGACCGATATGGCGTGCGCAAGGTTTGCCTTGGCGCCGTCTCCATCTCCATCTCCGGCTCAATGCGCACCCTGGGTGTGGCTTGGCACACGTTCACGTATGCGTGCTCTGGGGGCCCTCTTCCCTGGCGCCTTGCTTGAACTAGCGATTGGCTCGCGGGGGGACTTGGGGTCTATCAGGGAGAGGGGTGTGCCTCGCCAGGAGAGCCCCCTTTGCGGGGTCTTCCTAGGTGAGATGCGGAAGTGTGCCATGTGGCTCAGGGTTTCGGGGTTTCAGGGTATGAGGATGTGAGGGTGTGAGGGTTTGAGGGTTTGGGAGCGTGGGAGCTGAGCGTGTGCAGGCGTTCAACTGCGAGGAGGGCAACAGCCTGATTGTGTGCGACTACGGTCAGCTGGAGCTGCGACTGCTCGCTCACATGACGGAGTGCAAGAGTATGATGGAGGCCTTCGAGGTGCCTGCCTGTGCACTATATCCCGTCGGGCAGGGCGAGCCCCTGCAGCCGCCCCCGAGGCGACCTGGCTTCTGTCGGCTCTCCGAGCGGGGACATGGCAGGAGGGGCGTCCTCTATAGTCGAGCCTCAACAAAGCCTCAACAAACCCTCAACGAGCCTCAACAAAGCCTCAACAAAGCCCCAACAAACCCTCGACGAGCCTCAACAAAGGCACTGCAACTCCGCTGCAGTGCTTTTGGGCGCACTGCAGCAGCCGGTGCGCGCAGGGCCTTGGGTATATCAGGAAGGCCTGGCGGAGATCCCGGATGAGACGCTCGGGTGTTGGGGGTGGTGCATGAGACGCTCGGGT